>CM019183.2:62287871-62321013 GCA_009739505.2 Apolygus lucorum | reverse complement strand
GGTACTTGAGGCTTCAGGAGGGCATATTCGTGCACTGACAGTCTCTAGGAGATAACTTCAGGTTTCCAAATGTTCAATCGGGTGGCTCTAATGTTCAAAATCACTACTGTCACACAGACTTTACTTGTCACACAGACTCTTCGGTGGGCTCTAATACAAAAGGTTGTTTTTGGGGGTTGAGTGGCTCGATCAAGACACAACTGAGGGTCGGCGATGGCGTCACCTCAGCCGTGCCCTCCCTCTCCGGATCCTTCCCGCACCCGGTCACTTCCTGGTGCTGGCCCGTCCGGTGCTGCCGCCTGGTGGTGCGCTCCCAACCTCTACCTCCATGCTTTCAGTCTCGCATGGAAGACTTCTTCGGATTTTCAACTTGGGGATCGCCGGTGGTGGAAGCCCTTGTGACGACTCGTCACACTGCCTACTACCTATCTACTACACATGCTGCCTTCACATCGTCACAATTGTGGTGAAGGTCCTCAGACGTTTCCACTTCCCCCTCCAGTTGGGGATGTGGTGGGGATTGGCCAGGCATCCCTAACTAGTTGTTGTGATCAGCGACCTCTTCGCATTTCTGTCCATTCGCTTCCTTATCTCATGTGGTAGGAGCTCCAATTCAGAATCGGAATGATAGGAGATCGATCCCCGGTCAAGGGAAGTTAATTTTTGATGATTGAACAATATGGCGCAGTCGTACCGGACCCGAATGGTCTCCTCAGCATTTCTCAGAGAAACAATAATTCATTAAGATTAGGTCATCAAAAACAACTCCCAAAACCACTACCTATTAGGCCAAAAACCTGCCAGCGCCAATTAGGACAAACGTTGAGGTCAGCAGATCCCCCGCCCTGTCAATAAGGAACAATTATAAAAAACTCCGAAGCCAGTTAAAAATATGCGTTCTCACTGGGTTGTAAAACGCCGGCCAAAGGAGGGGGGGGGGATGTTGTGATCTTCCTTAGCTCATGTGGTAGGAGCTCCGATTCAGAATCGGAATGATAGGAGATCGATCCCCGGTCGAGGGAAGTTAATTATTGATGATTCAACATAGTATACGGGGGCTGGAGTATAAGGGGGCCGGAGTGCTCAATTAATCAGATTCGTCTCAAACTAACCTGCCCTTTCTTTTCTAGCTATTAAGTCCTTACACCTTATAATTTATATGTCTCTGGCTGTTTATTTGGAAGAAATAAACGCTTCATACTCGATTAGAAAAAATGAAGTAGAGTTGTGGGTGCCTTCAATAGGTAATTTGATTACTGGTTGTTAAGGACGCAAAACTGAAGACAACTCGAAGAAACGAACAATAGTCGTATTTTGACAACTATAATTTCAACGGAGATTAGGCCTTTTTTACTTTTCACACTCGTGTTTCTGATTTGTTTTAAGACCAACCCTTAAGTTCTCCTAGGGAGCGAACGTTTAGTCTTACACAGCTCCGGAAAAAATTTAAAAATTCAATACTATTTAAAATTGGTTGAAAAAACAATACCTTTATGTCGAAAGTTTTTGAACTAAGTAGGGCGTTTTAAAAATTTCAACCCTTAGAAGTGACCGATATCAACCAAAATCTTCGGGGCACAACAAGACCCCAAATGGTGTCGCTACAGCGAGAGTATAATATACAATATAATATAATATAAAATACAGTAGTTTGTAAGGGAGGACGAACCCAGGAGAAGGAGGGGCTTCCTAAAGGTAGAGTGGTGGGGGAAGACACACTGAGGGATGCAAGACAGGCGAGCCGACGCCTTTTGTTGTGCTCTTGGAGGCAACCAGGGAAGGTATCTGTGAGTAAACACACCTTATACTTATTCGATCGATCGGTTATACCTATACTTCTATGTCAGCGAGCTCTCCCCTTGTCTTATACTCTATACCAAACACACAATACCTTATAAGACATGTTACAGCTTATACAGAAGCCTATAACACACTATAGCTTTATACTGTGGCAATATACTATACACATATACTATACATATACCAGGTATACACTCATACAATACACATATACAATACAAACTGTATGTCTGGGTGTGTGGCAGACACCTAGACATAATTATACATACCGCCACTGCGTGAGGCTTATACTTCCCATATGACCATGGCGGTTGGCATACTATACAGCTGGTTATGGGCAGCTATACATCTAAACCACACTGCGGTGTGGTTTATACTATACCTAGTATACTGTTGTGCAAGAGGCGTACAACTTGTACTTCCCATAAAATGACCATGGCGGTTGGCATACTATACAGCTGGTTATGGGCAGCTATACATCTAAACCACACTGCGGTGTGGTTTATACTATACCTAGTATACTGTTGTGCAAGAGGCGTACAACTTATACTTCCCATAAAATGACCATGGCGGTTGGCATACTATACAGCTGGTTATGGGCAGCTATACATCTAAACCACACTGCGGTGTGGTTTATACTATACCTAGTATACTGTTGTGCAAGAGGCGTACAACTTATACTTCCCATAAAATGACCATGGCGGTTGGCATACTATACAGCTGGTTATGGGCAGCTATACATCTAAACCACACTGCAGTGTGGTTTATACAATACACATACTATACTGGGCGCCTTATATACCTATACATGCTTATACAGAGGTCAGGGGACGGATAAGGGGTCGTTGGGGAGTCCGTCATACACAAAGAGCCCAAAGGGGGAGAACTTGGATCTATGTTGACATTTACAATACATGTGATACCTGTTTATACCATTTACATATATGTGGCAAAACATACATCGATTACATGAAATATTATGTATTTATGATATTAATTCGTACGGCAGACGGCCGTGACGACAAATGGAGCCCACATACCATATTTCTTCAAAATCGGTCCATGTTAGCTAAGGAAAGTGCAGCGTATGGCGGACGGCCGGCCAAATTTTTATTCGATTTTTCGATTCTACTTACTGTTTGCAGATGGAAAGAATGCGGACGGCTTAGTGAGGTGTCCTTGTGTATTACAGTCCCGAGAACATCCTCCTTCTTCTGCCTCCTCCTGCCACTCAAGCCAGGAAATAATGAGACCGAGGGTTGTTGACTACCGACCGATGATGAAGAGGAAGGATTTATTTATTTATTATAGACCGTTCGCGTACAGTGGTTCCCAATTCTATACAGGGTGTCTAGTATTGAGATCGACCAAACTTCAAGGATCGATCGTACAACTAATTTAAGTAAGAAAATGTATCGAAGCTGAAAAACTGACATATTGTCGCTGGAATCATGAAAATCGAACAATAATTGCCAGAAAAAATGGGAAAACCGTAAATTCAGTTATGTTTTTCCCATAAAATGTAGCTAAATTTGAAATTCTCGAGAATTTTAGAAATTCATTAGTGCATGGGCCTTGAGAATTGAAAAACTGAAAGATTTTTGGTAATTATTGTTCGATTTTGATGACTCCAGCGGCAATATTTCAGTTTTTCAATTCCCTAGGGCCGTGCACTAATAAATTTCTAAAATCCTTTAAAATTTAGGTACAACTTTCTAAGGGTTTGCCCTTCAATTTCGCGAAATACTGACCCGGAACGAGGAACGAACGGAGACCGACTGAGATCCCCCTTGTTTTTCCAAGTTTTTTTCAATTTCAAATTTTTTCCGTGTTTTTGACCATGTCACTAAAATTACCAGAACTACCTTAATTTACCGTAAACAAGTAGAAATAAGGGCAGAAAAGACATCAAATTTCCCATTTTTCTAGTGCCTAAAAAAAATTGTTTCCAGTAAGGATGGTGCTTCTTTCAAATTTTACAGGCGAATGAAGAGTAAACCTGAAGGGCAAGTGAACTCACAATCGAGATGGACTTCTTTCCTATTAACCCTTCAGTGGTGGACCTTATCTCATCTCGCAAAAGGTAGACCCAGGAGCGCGGCGCTCTTTCGGTACTTCCTCCCGAAAAAATCAATATTTATCATATTTTTTAATTGTTTTTGGTCAGAGTGAGATACTCAACTCATCTCCTGGTGTATCTAAAAATGTTCAATGAAAAAATATTGGTAAAAAAGTTTTTTTTATTGAACTCAGAAATACGTATTGGTAAAAATAGGTTTTGCTCAACTCTGAAATACAAATAACTGAGCAATCAAAATTTAACTAATCGAAGCCGTTTCAGTCAGATGTACCTTCTGCCATATCGTCAGAATCTTCCTCAGACCACTGAAGCCATTTCTTGGGATCAGAAGAGCGCTCAGACTTAGGAGCGATCTGACACATTCACGTTTTAGTGCAAGAAACCGATTCTCACTAACCCTGAGCGGTTTTGGGGACAGAGAGGAGGGTACGGTCCTGCGTAGAGGTGGTTTCTAGGAGGGAACTGTGAATCACAGCCCTCAGGATAGCCACTGTGAACCACAGTATTCGAAAAATGGGCTGAAGGAGCGCAGCGCTCCGGGGTCTACCAGTGAAGGGTTAATTGGCAGAGTGGAGGATAATGGAGATAACTCATTACGACTCGAGTTGGTCAGTGCCCAAATTACAAAGGTCTGAGATATGGAGGCTCGGCCCTTTCCCCAGCCTGACTCACCAGGCTACCTAAGATTTTGGAACAGGTAGTCTATGTTAGCAGGTATACCCTTTGAAAACTTGGCCAGCCGCATTCTTTCTATCTGCGAACAGTACTTTGAATCATAAACCAACAAATTATGAGAAGGAGGAAACATCTACTGCCTCAAAATTTCAACGAGATGTCGTCTCCTGTCCAAACTACTGCGACGTCACGTCTTAAAAAAGATGTCCATTATATGATAATGCACGCCTTTAGTTCCTTCATGAAAAAAATCTCTAAAAAAACGACGTTTGACGCAGAAGTTGATGCGATTTGACACCTCGAAGCTGAGGAGGGGAGAACAGTGCTTGACACCTCATTCTTCAACGTTGAACTCGCGCCCCGCAGAGCGAATTCAATTCAAGTTTTTGAATTTTCAAATTTTAGTTCGGGATTTGTGCTGAAGGCATCCTTTCAGCAATGTCTATCAACGTGCAAGAAATCACTTTCGTGAGCAAAGTCCATTTTTACGTAGTTATGACGGTTTTTACTTGCGGCACCACTTTTTTCGGTTTAATTTTCATACCACTCATCATAATCTTCTCACCGATTTTCCCAGGAATCAAAAAATGGTACGTAAAATGGAGGTAGTTCCTTCAAAGAACTACTTTTTTAGCGCGGAAAGTTTTTTTCCTTGGGTAAAAACTGCAAATTATTAGTCTGTGTAGATCACCTGTCTGCAAAGATCAAGGCTTTTCCAGTATTATTACCTGTACCGGCTGGCTGTACCTACCTTCCAATTATATTAGTATATTGTCAGGATCACAATTTATTTTGACAACATCGTGACTTTTCAAAACATTTTGCAAAACATCGTTATCTGAGAGTAGCGAGTTAATTCTGTATTGAACAAGATTGAGAAATAGAACCTTCCAATGATCACCGCTATGTTCTCTACTAGTATTTTTCTAATCAATTTCACAATCAACCCTCCTATCATATGAAACGAAGGGTCCTACAAAGCTCTGGGTGGTCTCATTCGACTTCAAATAATCGTATTTTTTTTCATTAGAAGTAAATGAGAATTGGGTAGACCTCTCACTAAATTCATCAAAATCAGCCCATAATTAAAGAAACGTACGACGAACGGATGGAATTTTTAATCCGGTGAACCCAAATAATAGGATAGGATATCGATAGGATAGAAATGGGAAAACCGATTCCCCACTACCACCATTCTATCAGTAAGTTGACCATCCTCCAATTCATAAGGGACCATCCTCCAATTCATAGGGGACCACCCTCTAATTCATAGGGGACCACCCTCCAATTCATAGGGGGCCATCCCACCATCCATTTCGTTGGGGACCATCCTCCAATTCCAGGGAGACCATTCCAAAATTCCTTGGGGACTACCCTCCCGATTTATAGGGGACCGTCCCAACATCAAATTCGTTGGGGACAATCCTACAATTCATAGGGGATCGTTCCCAAATTCCTTGGGGACCACCCTCCCAATTCAAAAGGGACCATCCCAACATCCTAATAGTTGGGGACTATCCTCAAATTTATAGGGGACCATTCCCAAATTCATTGGGGACTACCATCTCAATTCATAGGGGGCCTTCCCAACATCAAATTCGTTGGGGACAATCCTACAATTCATAGGGGACCGTTCCCAAATTCCTTGGGGACCACCCTCCCAATTCAAAAGGGACCATCCCATCATCCTAATAGTTGGGGACTATCCTCAAATTTATAGGGGACCATTCCCAAATTCATTGGGGACTACCATCTCAATTCATAGGGGGCCTTCCCAACATCAAATTCGTTGGGGACAATCCTACAATTCATAGGGGATCGTTCCCAAATTCCTTGGGGACCACCCTCCCAATTCATAAGGGACCATCCCACCATCCTAATAGTTGGGGATCATTGGATGGTGGGACGGTCCCCTATGATTCGGGAGGGCGGTCCCCTATGAATTGAAGGATGGTACCAACGATTTGGATGGTGGGATGGTCCCCTATGAATTGGGAGGGTGGTCCCCAAGGAATTTGGGAACGGTCTGCTATAAACTGTAGGATGGTCCCTAACGAATTTGATGATGGGAAGGTCCCCTATGAATTGGGAGGGTAGTCCCTAAAGAATTTTGGAATGGTCCCCCTTGAATTGGAGGATGGTCCCCAACGAAATGGATGGTGGGATGGCCCCCCATGAATTTGAGGGTGGTCCCCTATGAATTGGAGGGTGGTCCCCTATGAATTGGAGGATGGTCCCTTATGAATTCTAGGATGGTCAACTTACTGATTGAATGGTGGTAATGGTTAATTGGAAGGACCCATTACTTTTCCAACTAGAGTAATGGGGAATTGGAAAAACCATTACCATTACAAGGAATTGGAAAAAGTAATTGAAAATTCCATTCACATTACAGGAATGGGTAATGGTAATGGCAATTACTTTGGATTAAAGTGTCTCTTAAAACCCCAGTTATTGGTTTTATGAGTAAATAATCATAATCACTTCACTCATTTCATTGCTAATAAGAAAAGTAATTTTGACAAGTAGTCATTACTCAAAGTAATCATTACTTTACAACTCTGTCATGTACTTACCTTGAAACCTGATCCATCAAATTTTGAGGTGGCTTAAGTTTTTTTTCGGTTCCAAAAGTTTATTATTAAAAATACTCAATAAATCAGAAAGGCTACAGGTACGATTCAATTTTATTGACAAGGAATAAAATAATTTTGAAGATAAGATTGACCAGTCTTTTGGGAAATAGATCGGTAGGAAACTATAACTTTTACTTGAGTTCTAGTTGTAGGTAACTCCTCGTCCGAAATTTTCCAAGTTAGGTACCTACTTACCTCGTTGTTCGGTAGCTTACACAGTAAACATAACACTCAAATTATTGCACAACCGAACACTTGGAGAGTTCCGAAAACTCCTCTTTAATGGAAATACAAATGAAAATCAGAAAGGTTCCTGTTATCTCGAAACATTAAGGATTTTTAATAACTTCTCAATGCGTCAGATCTCAATGAGTCGATCATTATTGAGATTTCTCATTTCATAACCAAAAATATCTGTAGAGCCTGGGCATGAGAAATAGAATGCACAAAACATTATTTATGGACATTATAACATGGACGTACTTGAATAATTAGTTGAGGGAGAAGATATTGTATGTCTTCTCAGTGTTTTAGCTTTCTCCAGTAACTCTCCAATGGTTCACTATCAGTTAGCAACCCTCGAATGTGATAAATTGTACAGGGTTTGTGCGGAATGGGATCTCCTGTCAAATTCATCGCGATCGGATCATCGATAGTTTCTGAGCACGTAAAAAGAATTGTAAAGGATACAAGTTGTTGCAAATTAGTTGCAGAATAGAATCCTGAGGTTTCGAACACCCTGTAAGTTATTATACTGCGATAATCTAGGAAGGTTTACTGCACTACTTGGTTGAGATAGACGTTTAATGACAGAGCTGTTTTACGTGGTTATAAGAACATGAGATTTATTGGGAATCAGCGTTAATTATTCATTGTTTAGCCAATAAAATCGTTTTATGGACCAAAAACGCTGCAAATTATTACACAATGGTTTTTTATTTTTCTATATTGATCACTCGTCTACAAAGCCACCAACCATCCAACTTGAAGAAAAACATCGATCGCATTTCGGTCAGCTAAAATTTGAACGGAGGCCTCTTTTGCGATTCACACTCGTGTTTCTGATTTATCGTACGTAAAACCCTTAAATTCTCGTAGTGAGCGAACGGTTTGTCCTACAGAGCTCCACGTGGTCTCTAAAAATTCTATAGAATCCTATATTTAAGGAAAAACAATACCTTCATATCAAAATTGTTTGAGTTAGGGCGTTTTCAAAATTTCAAAATTCATTTTGGAACCCTTAGAACTGACCTACATCAACCAAAATCTTCGGGGCACAACTAGACCCCAAATGGAGCCTACATACCAAATTTCATCAAAATCGGTCAATGCTAAGTTGGGAAAGTGCCGCGTACGGCGGACGGACGGCCAAATTTTTATTTGATTTTGGTTTATTATTTTCAATAATGAACCTTTGGAATCGACCAAGAAAAAATTTTTTTTAACACCCCCTCAAAATTTGATGGTTTACGTTTCAAGGTACGTTGAATCCAAAAATCGAATAAAAATTTGGCCGTCCGTCCGCCGTACGCGGCACTTTTGCCACTTAGCATTGACCGATTTTGATGAAATTTGGTATGTAGGCTCCATTTGGGGTCTAGTTGTGCCCCGAAGCTTTTGGTTGATGTAGGTCACTCCTAAGGGTTCCAAAATCAATTTTGAAATTTTGAAAACGCCCTAACTCAAAAATTTCGATATAAAGGTATTGTTTTTCCTTCAATTTGAGATTCTATGGAATTTTTAGAATTTTTTGAGACCACGCGGAGCTCTGTAGGACAAACCGTTTGATCCCTACGAAAATTTAAGGGTTTATATTGAAATATTTACATAAATATAAATAAAAACAAGAGTGTGAGTCGCAAAAGAGGCCTAATCTCCGTTCAAATTTTAGTTGACCAAATTGCGATCGATGGTTGGTGATTTTGATTTTTTTTTTTGATTTAAAAAAAAATTTTTTGATTTTTTTTTCTTTTTTTCTTCATATTGGATGGTTGGTGATTTTGTAGACGAGTGATCTATATAGAAAAATAATAAACCATTGTGTAATAATTTGCAGCGTTTTTGGATTCTACGTACCTTGAAACGTAAACCATCAAATTTTGAGGGGGTGTTAAAAAAATTTTTTTCTTGGTCGATTCCAAAGGTTCATTATTGAAAATAATAAACCAAAAATTTGAATCTGCGTTTCACACTTGAAATAGGTATTGGCAACTGGGAGCAAGCTTTCCACATTCTTAAGTCTCCCTCATCTTGTAGTATCTAATAGTCGGTGAGTAACGGATTGTGTTGTGCTCACAGGTACATCAGGTTGGCGAGCGCCTTCTTGTGCTGGCTGATCGGCTTGGACGTCCAACTGGAAGGTCTTTCAGAACTGAAATCCGCTCCAAACGGAGTGATCGTCATGAATCATCAATCAATATGGGACTTTCTCTGTAAGATTGGAGATTGCTTTTCTCATTCACCATTTTAACCGGTCAATCAAGTGGGGATAGCGAAAAAGTATCGATTCTTTCGAAGAAAAAAAAAACTGTCGATATTTTTTTCGGATTATTTTTTCCCTGCCCCTGAAGAATCGGAGAATCGATTCAAAAATTCGAGAATCGGTCCGATTCTTTTCATTGGCTGGTTGAGGGAATAAATCATCATCAATGACAATCACTACAACCAGTAACTTTCACAACGACAATGAGAAAGGAAAATTCATCAAGATTATTATTACTTAACACAACCAAATGACCAAACAATAAGAAGCACCACCACCACCTCAACCTATCCTGAAGTCATTCAATTATCCCCATTTATATCATTGATGTAAGGTTCAAGAAGAAAAATTAGTTGGTTGTCATTTTCGCTGCCATACAACTTTTTCGTGACATAAAATTTTGTCAAGAAAAAAACATCAGTATGAAAGATACAGGTAGGGATAGGATTCTTATGTTTTTACATAATACAACAATATTGAAGAAGAAGTGTTCAAATAAGCAACTTTTGAACCGGTTAAGCCTACTTTTATTTAACATATTTTCACATATTTCGCTGTAAATACATATTTACAAATCGCACGCTGGGAAGAACACTGGTACATCTCCAAAAAATTATATACCATGGGATAAAGTTGGAAGTGGTCTACCTGGGGGTGATAGTGGATCAACGATAGTTGAAACTGAGTCCGTTAGAGAGCAGACGAACCGTTGAGGTTCTGAACGTTATGACCAGCGTGTGCAGTAGGCAAGAACAGTGGTTCATCAAGTCTTGTTCCGAAGGTTGTTGAGTAGTGCATTTTCGGAGATGCACCAGTGTTCTTCCCAGTGTACGAAATATCTAACTGAAAAAAACACTTATTTTTTCATTTTGGGCAGTTTTTTATAATGTTGAGAATCCACAGATGGTTTTCATAGCTGAGAATCACGGATCAAGGGCTGTGAACGACAGTCGAGGCCCTTCACCCATTTTCAGCCTGTTTTTGTGCCGACATCGATAGGAGTGGGTCATCGTATGAATTTCCATTTAATTGTTGTGGTGCGTCGATTTTATTACGATCTTTCTTGGTTCTTTTGGATTAATTTTCGGTTTGGAGTGCGATTTTGGTTTATTATTTTCAATAATAAACCTTTGGAATCGAGCAAGGAAAAACATTTTTTAACCCCCCCCCCCCCCCCCTCATAATTTGATGTTTTACGTTTCAAGGTACGTAGAATCCGAAAATCCAATAAAAAAATTTCCGTCCGTCCGCCGTACTTTTCTTAGCAACACTGGACCGATTTGGTTCAAATTTGGTATGTGGGCTCCATTTGGGGTCTAGTTGTGCCGCGAAGCTTTTGGTTGATGTCAGTCACTTCTTAGGGGTGAAAATTGAGGGTTGAAATTTTCAAGAGTGCCCTAGCTCGAAAACTCTCGAAATAAAGGTATCGTTTTTTCACTAATTTTAAACAGTATTGAATTTTTAAAAATTTTTGAGCCCACCCAGAGCTCTGCAGGACAAACCGTTCGCTCCCTACGATTACTTGAAGGTTTTCCTTCGATAAAACAGAATCATGAGTGTGAATCGCAAAAGAGGTGATCCACACTCCGTTCAAATTTTTCGATTTGGATTCAGTTTTGCTTTCTGAGCAACCAGTAATTAAATTTCCATATGAAGCTCTCTATTTTTTGAATCGAGTGTGAAGCGTTTAGTTCTTTCTAATAAACTTGATTGTGAAGGTGTGAAGGCAGTATGGTGTGGCAGGTAGTACCTACCAAAGGTTGGTAGGTAAAAAAAACGCTGCAAATCATTGCCCAAAGGTTTATTATTTTTTGTGTAGCACCTTTCTGTATAGATCCCTCCCTGCCAACCCTAGGTACCTTCTACCTACTAGGGCATTTTTTAAAATTTCAACCCTTCATTTCCATTTGGTTGGTGGTTGGGGTTGAAATTTTAAAAAATGCCCTAGTAGGTAGCAGGTACCTATGGTTGGCAGGGAGGGATCTATACAGAAGGGTGATCTATACTGAAAATAATAAACCTTTGGGCAATGATTTGCAGCTTTTTTTTATTCGATTTTCGGATTCTACAAACTTGAAACGTAAACCAACAAATTTTGAAGGGTGGTTAAACAATTTTTTTTCGTCGATTCCAAAGGTTCATTATTGAAAATAATAAACCAAAAAATACTGGCAAGTCAATGAAAAAAACGTCTGCCAAGTGGGTGTGGCACATAGCTTCCTCGTATCCATAACCCGATAATATAGATGATCCGATGCATAGTTGTTAATCTCAAAACACCAATCTCTAAGTACCTTCCACTACCCTCATAGGGGACCATCTACACGCTAATCTGAACAATCCTAGAAAATTTCATCAAATTCGGATGAAAAATGTAAGTGAGTAGATTACATCTACATACTAGCACATACATTGTATGTGATTGGATCAAAAAAATACTTAGCCTCGGCTGGGATTCGAACCCGCGACCCCTGGGGGACAGTTGAGGTTACGGCTGTTACAAGTAATTCACGTTTGCGCATGCGCAGTCGCTTCTATCAGTCCGGGGATGATGATTTTCTTAGGGGACTATCTACAACCTAATCCACATAATCCCTGAAAATTTCATCGAAATCGGGTGAAAAATGTGGAAGTTATGGCCGTTACAAGGAAATTCACGTTTGCGCATGCGCAGTGGCTACTATCAGTACGAAGGTGATGATCTTCATAGGGGACCATCTAAATACTAATCTGTAACATCCCTGAAAATTTCATTGAAATCGGATGAAAAATGTGGAAGTTATGGCCGTTACAAGGAAATTCACGTTTGCGCATGCGCAGTGGCTACTATCAGTACGAAGGTGATGATTTTCATAGGGAACCATCTAAATACTAGTCTGTAACATCCCTGAAAATTTCATCAAAATCGGGTGAAAAATGTGGAAGTTATGGCCGTTACAAGGAATTCACGTTTGCGCATGCGCAGTGGCTACTATCAGTACGAAGGTGATGATTTTCATAGGGAACCATCTAAATACTAGTCTGTAACATCCCTGAAAATTTCATTGAAATCGGATGGAAAATGTATAAGTTAAGGCCGTTACAAGGAATTCACGTTTGCGCATGCGCAGTCGCTTCTATCAGTCCGGGGGTGGTGATTTTCATAGGGGACCATCTACACACCAACCCGCACAATCCCTGAAAATTTCATCGAAATCGGACAATAACTTCGTATAGTTATGCGCGTTACAAGGAATTCATGACAGACAGACAGACACACAGACAGACAGACAGACACACAGACAGACAGACACACAGACAGACAGACAGACAGACAGACACACAGACAGACAGACACACAGACAGACAGACAGACAGACAGACACACAGACAGACAGACACACAGACAGACAGACAGACACACAGACAGACACAGACAGACAGACAGACAGAGACAACAAGACAGACAGACACACAGACAGACAGACACCAGACAGACAGACAGACAGACGACACAGACAGACAGACAGACAGACAGACACACAGACAGACAGACACACAGACAGACAGACAGACAGACAGACAGACAGACAGACAGACACACAGACAGACAGACACACAGACAGACAGACACACAGACAGACAGACAGACAGACAGACACACAGACAGACAGACAGACTGACACACAGACAGACAGACAGACAGACAGACACACAGACAGACAGACACACAGACAGACACACAGAAGACAGACACACAGACAGACAGACACACAGACAGACAGACAGACAGACAGACACGGAACCAAAATTGTTCAGAAAGGTCTAAAACGCAAAACGCGAGTGGAAATTGGTTTTGGAGAACTTTTTTCTTTCGTCCTTGAAAAGTGAAAACAAAGCTTCCGCTACCTTGGTAGACTCGGAAGCAATAACACTGAGGCGTAAAGCAGTGTGTAAACTGCTCGAAAACATAAACTATTTTTCGTCAGACTTAACTATGTAGGTACTTCGTGCGTAAGTACTAGAGAAAACGTAAGTAATGAGAATATAGTTTACTATTACAAATACTGTACCACAATTACATTTATTCAACTCAAAATTTTGCCTTTTGAGTCTGAAGAATGTACCTACCATCTTTTTTGAAAATGAAAATAGATACAATCTGCACAATACAACAGCATACAACTATGAAAACGCACGAAGACTATTAGTGGATTACTGCCCCAAATCGAGGATCGAAAAAAAATTATTATATTGTTTTATTTCTTCAATGAAATGAATATGAGTTACACAACACTAAGAATTTTTGAAGGATTAGCTGACAATTTTACATATCAGGTAGGTATTTTTGCTTCCGAGTCTCCAAAATCGAAATTTCCTCTCTCGTTTTACGTTTCATACATTTCTGAACAATGAGGAATTTCACCGAATTCTGTTTGCATTTTTCCTGAATAGTTAATGGTGTGGGATAGATGAAAATCGGGCTGATTTCGGAAAATAAGTCTCTTGTTATTTTTGGGAGACAATCAAAATTTTTGATTTCAAAACTAACCGGAAAACGGACGTGAAGTGGGAATGCTCGCTGATTGGGCTGTTCGGATCGCTGTCTCCTCCCAGTGTTGCCCCTTGGGACGACAAAATCGTGTTTTCTAAGAGAAAAGTTATCAAACAAAAACAGAGGAAACCTAATTTTCCCCCATCTCGCTTTTTCTATTTTTTTCTTCAGTTTTTCGATTTCGAACTTTACTGTTTCGTAAAATTTTGCATGTGGGGACTATAGATTTCTCGATCTCAGCGCTTCAAGCGGCCATAAATGAACTATTTCAGGATGACGTCATTTTCCCGGTTTTTTTTAAACATTCGTATTTTCTACACTGTTTTGTTTATTCGTAAATTAGGAAGTTCGGGCTGAAAGTTTGTCTTAGGGGGTTTTTCGAGGTGCTGAATCCGATTTTGGGGTCAAAAATAGGAAATTCCGACATGGTGAAATTCCTCATTTTGGTTCCATGTCTGTCTGTCATGAAATCCTTATAACCGGCATAACTACTAACGTACTGTCCGATTTCGATGAAATTTTCAGGGATTTTGAGGATTAGGTTGTAGATGGTCCGCTATGAAAATCACCACCCCCGGACTGATAGTAGCCACTGCGCATGCGCAAGCGTGAATTCCTTGTAAAGGTGGGTTCACAAGCGTCCGACTCTGCATTTCCGACTCTCTCCGTTCTGCCCGCTCATTGGCCAAGAACAGAAAGAAAGAGCCAATCAGCGAGCAGAACGCAGAGTCGGACGCTTGTGACCCAACAGCTGTAACACTTACATTTTTCATCCGAAGTTGATGAAATTTTCTAGGATTGTTCATATTGGCGTGTAGATAGTAGATGGCGTGTAGATGGCTGGTAGATGGTAGATGAAAATCATCTCCCCCAGACTAATACGAGTAGTAGTTGCTGCGCATGCGCAGACGTAAATTCCTTGTAACAGCCATAACTTCTACATTTTCCATCCGATTTCGACGAAATTTCTCAGGATGGTTCTGATTAGCGTGTAGATGGTCCCCTATGATGGTAATGGAAGGTATTTAGAGATTGATGATCATCTATGCAATCGGGTTATGGATACGAGGAAGCTATGTACCACACTCACTTGGCAGAGTTTTTTAAAATTTACTTCTGAGCACTAAATCTTGACTGAACATGGAACATGTTTTTGCATTCATTCCTGTTTAGTGGTTTGCGCCGTGTATCATCACTTGGGCGACACAATTCACACCGTTTCAAGGAAGGAGGTTTACTACCTTTGGCCTCTGGGATACGCCATGAAGACAGCCGGTGGTCTCTTCATCGACAGAAGTTCTCCGAGAGCCGCCATGAATCACTTGATTGAAGAGTCCAGAAGAATATTCCGGAAATCGAAACAGCAAGTTAGTCTGCTTCCACTTTTTCATACATTATCTTAGATCCCATCGTTGTCGAGTGTGGGCCATTGTGCTCTATCACGCACGAATCGTTGAAATTTGTGAAATTCGAAATTACTGCCTCTAGTCGCGTACTAAACACCAAGACAGGTTAGGCATTCTGTATAAGGAAATTATACAGCCCAGTAGGGTGGAGTGAAAACTGAGAATTTTTAAAAGTTCGAATTATTAGATCGCGTGACTCCAAAGAGTTTCCTTTGGACTAAAAAGGAAACTACAAAACATTGCTGCTCCATCAAAAATTATCTTCAGGTTCTACATGTGACCTTAAGTTAAAATGCTGCAGATTATTACACAAAGGTTTATTATTTTCTGTAGGTATAGATCACTCGTTTGCAAAGAACACAGCTTCGCCATTGTCACCACCTACCAACCATATTTTCGCTTCATAATCAAGTTTAATTTGAAGAAATAGGGAGATGTGGGTGTCTTCAATAGGAAATTTGATTACCTACCGGCTGCTAACATTTCAACGGAGATTAGGCCTCTTTTGCGATTCACACTCGTGTTTCTGATTTATTGTAAGACCAACCTTCACGTTTTTATAGGGAGCGAACGGTTGGTCCTACAGAACTCTGGGTGGTTTCAATCGATCCTAAAAATTCAATACTATTCCAAATTGATGAAAAAACTATACCTTTATATCGAAATTTTCGATTTCAAAATTTTTCCATAGAAGTGACTGACATCAACCAAAAGCTTCGGGGCACAACTAGACCCCAAATGGAGGGCTTATATCAAATTTCATCAAAATCTGTCCATGCTAACTAAGGAAAGTGCCGCGTACGGCGGACGGACGGCCAAATTTTTATTCGATTTTGGTTTTTTATTTTCAATAATGAACCTTTGGAATCGACCTAGAACATTTTTTTAACCCCCTCCCCCCTTCAAAATTTGTTGGTTTACGTTTCAAGGTACGCAAAATTCTACTAGGGATGGGGAACGATTTACCGATTTTAGAAAAAATCGATTTTTTGAGAGGAAAAAATCGATTTTTTGAATCGATTTTATGATTGCCGATTTTTATTTGAATCGATTCTTTAATAACGATTTTTTGAAAATCGATGATTTTGTCAAAAATCGACAATCTTTTGAAAAAAACGCCCCAGTAGATAAGATACAAGAAAATCCTTTCCTGTACTGGATAAATATGAGGGACACCTATCCTGTTGTGTCTCGATTTGCCCTACAGTATTTACCGACGGTTGCAACCTCTGTCCCCAGTGAGAGACTGTTTTCTAAAGCCGGGAAAACAATTACTCCAACCAGGAATCGTCTAAGTGGCAAACTCGCGTCCAAACTTATATTCCTTTCATCAATTGATGAAGATTTATGGAACTTGTAATCTTCATCAATTGATGAAGATTACAAGTTTCATAAATCGTTCTTGTAAATCGTTCTTGTAAATTTAATTACCTGATGTTCCATAAATCGTTCTTGTAAATCGTTCTTGTAAATTTAATTACCTGATGTTTTTTAAATAAATATTTGTGCCTTCACAGAAAAGGTTTTATTCTAGAAATAACACACACCCCTTTTACGTTTGATTTTTAGAACAAATCTTTTTAAATCGATTTTTTTTTAAATCGATTTTTTGCAAACGATTTTTTGAAAAATCGATTCTGATATTCGATTTTGAATCGATTTAAAAAATCGATTCTTTGGTACCGATTTCCCATCCCTAAATTCTACTGAACCTTAATGTTGTTTGAGTCTCAAAGATTGAACTTTAACGTGACACAGATTAAATTATGTTTCTATTGAGAAGAAAGGAGTTGCTTTATGCCCAGTGCCATATTTACGAATAATGCGTTAGTATCTGGCAAAAGGCAAATATAAACTTCTGGTAAACATCAAGTATCTCCGACTTCACAGTTGCTATAAAACCTTAAAATATACCTAAGAGGGTCTCAGTCGGCCACCCTTCCTTCCTCGTTCCATTTAGGTTGGACTAGTCTCTTACGAGCCAGCGCTCGGTGGCCCCTTCCCACCCTTCTGAAGGATGCCTTCTCAAAGGTCAGTTTTCATCAACAGTAGTTTTTCCCATTATTTTCAAGAAATATTCATCCAATTTCCATGTTCCTTGTGGCATTCTTCTTATTTCTGGTTGGTTCTTCTTATCATTTTCAAGCATGATGTATTGAAGCTCTGCCAGTCATTCGGTGGAATCAAACTGATAATTCTCAAAGTCCCGTTTAACTACCAGTTGTCGGGTTGGTCATGTGTGAACAAGGAGATTGACCGTCTGAATAAGTTTATTTCTCGGTTGCCTTCTAAATTTCGTTCGGTACAGGTGGTTGACACTGACCTGATTGGAAGAGATATGATAGCCTCGAAATCAAATAACCCGTACTATACTGTGAAGGCTCGACAGATTTTGAGTAATTCAATTAAAATAGCCATTATGAGCAATGTGAATGCATCACCTGTTTTAGAGATGGGAGGGGCTATGGAGCCGGTATCTTTGTGACTATCTCCCACCACATCAACGGAAGACTACCTAAAAACTATATTCCATGCAAACGTTGGAGGACTCAGATCAAAAATTCATGAAATTAATATTTCCATGGCTGAACGTCTAGACATACAGGTTTTGGGGATAACAGAGCACTTTCTGAGTGATTCAGAAATTACTTTCTATGTTCCCGATGGTTTTAAGCTTGTTTCTCACTTTGTAGGAATCGATCAAAGCGAGGAGGGTCTGCTATTTACGTCAGAAAGGATGTGGACGCCTAAGTAGTAGAAAGTGGGGGCTTTCAGAACAGATGGATATTAGCTATGTGGATATTAGCGGTTTAAAGGGTTGAGAGGAGTCTGTTGATTTTTCTTTCTCGAGCGAGTTCATTGCAACCCGAGACACAGTGCAGCGTCGTCTTACGTCTAGATAATATTCATCCTTGGGGAGAGATAACTACTAAACGTTCAGAATGAAATTCCCGCCACATATCAGCGTTGTTTATTACGACGCAAAAAAAAAAAAAAAAAAAAAAAAAAAAAAAAAAAAAAAAAAAAAAAAAAAAAAAAAAAAAAAGTAACAGGTATTACTAATATCTGTAGTAATAGGTACTGCAGGTGTAGTACAATACCTATAGTAATAGGTGTTGAAGAACTTCAATTTAATTTTTTTTCTTATAAGTTACATACCAACATACCTGCCTATAAATTAGATACTTTCTGTGAGATTATTGCGTTTTTCAAACCCTATATTTATTAAATTTAATAAATTGATTAAATTTAGTTATTATTATTATTATATTTATTGATAGTTGATATTGGTGTGTTATCACCACTGTGGTCTGCAAGAGGGGACAGATATTGAAGTGTTGTTCCTACACAGGAAAACAAAAGCGAGTCAATTATTAATATTTTTTTATTGATCGATTTATAAAACTTACACAATAACATTTACAGAAACCATAACATTTACATCTGTTACAAGCATTTCCATCGACGTGTGTTCTCGGTTGAATGAAGCACTTGAGTTCACAACAATATCTTGGTGTGTAAGTGGGATCCAACACATGTCTTATATATGGACAGCTAGGATTCCAGCGTTCATGGTCCGCAAAAGGATCGTCCATTGGGTTCCAACTGTGGAGTTTTAAGTTGCAAAATGGGCAGATGACCAGATCATTTCGTTCATTTAGATGTTTGTTAATGTAAGCCTGCCTAAGATATATGAATCCAGCTTCCGCCATCTTCATCATTGACTTGGTATTGAAAGGTGAGTTCTCGAAGGTCTCCATTCGAACTTGTATTGAATTGAAAATCGTTTGTGGAATTTCCATTTTCTGGCTTGTTGCTTCCATTCTACTAGGATTTTCTCGAGTTATAGCCTGCAGTTCTGCCTTTGGAGTAATGGTTGCTTGGTCGCAACTACTACTACTACTACTATTGAAATTATTGCCATAACTACTGTGGGACTGAACAGTGCTACCACCACTCTCAATGTAGCCATTCTCGTTTGTTTCTCTTTCTTCCTCAGATCCAATGCATGATATCTGTTTAAGGAAAGTGCAGGTTCTGGATTTTACTTTTTTCCTCGCATAGTTATTCATAACTGAAGTATACAGGTAGCTAATCGATTAATTTTTATTATAAATTCCAAGACTAGTGAGGATAGTTGTGCCCCAGTTTCGCCTTCTTATATCCAATCCTCCTCTCGAACTAATGGATAATTATGTTGGTTGAACGATTATTTTAATTCGATGAATACCAAACTTAACACTAAATTCTAACCCCTTCCCCCACCAACCTTTTTTATAATTTCTAGACACTGCTTAACATGGATTAATCCATTGTTGGAAATGTTCTCTGAATACGTTTTAGTTTATGATAAGTCTCATCAAATTCCTTCAAATCATAAACTCGACTCAAAGAAATCTTGACACTGATGGCTTGTGATGTTATTTGTTTCTGAATGAACGAGTTGGATGTTCCATTCAATCTACTAATCATAAAATTAAGGTATCTTAATTTTATCACACACTCAAAATAGCGATGAGATCTCACTTCACTGAACATACACCAAATGGGCTCATTGACAAAAACTTGATACCATGGATCACTTCTAAGAATCTCCAAAGCTTCCATATCGACAAACAATGTACTTATGTTCCAAGTCAGACCATTCCAATGTATTTTATAAAAACTTTTTTTTTTCTGTAATTAAAATTTTTTTTAAAGTACCAATAGGTACCTATTAATTTTTTCTATTCAAAGCCATAATAATTATTATTATAGGCATGTAAACAATATTGCTATTTGAGAGATAACACCAGAGTAAAAATAGGGATGTGGAAAAGAAAAATTTTTTAAATCAATAAAAAGTACTCAAGAAACTTTATTTAAACATGAACAATTTTTTAAAAATTGATTGATTTCCATTGTTTTATTAATTTTTTTTAATTTTTTATATACATCGAGATGAGTTTAAATTTGAGCTAACTTCCTCTTGACCACATGTTGCACGATAATCACAAAGACATGAATGTTGGGCCCGACATTCTTACAATGTGAGTAGAGTGATACATGTGTTTGAACAGTATGGAAGACAACTCATTACATCAAAAAAAAATTAGAAAAATATATAATAGTAATATACTGAACAATAAATTGAAAATAAGGTGTACAATAGTTTTCATTACAATACAGTGTTCCTTTAGAAATATTGGAACAAACGAAAGGAGACATCTATACCAAACATATTATAATAATTGCATATAATCATAAATATTATTTAGAGGTTAATGTGGGGTTATATCCATACGGTCTGGTATTGATTCTGTTTTCCATAATCACTCTTTTGTCATCTTTAAAGGTTAAAGATTTCTTGCAAATATTCATCGTAAAAACATTATGAAATTTGGATTCAAATTTTCTAAAATTTGTATAAATATCTTCTTTTGTTGTGAGACAATGTAAATAATCCTTAAAGTCCAATGCTGCAACTGCCGTTTTATTAACACCTTTTGCCTTTTTCCTTACACATTCACCAAATTTGAGGGCGTACAACTTTGGCCTTAATCCTACAAATTCTTTTATTGGAGTTGACTGTGTCTCGTCTTTCAGTTTACCAATCACTTTTTTATTTTCACAGGAATAAAGAGTGTGAAGAGGTGGATAGTCACTGAAATCAAAAATATGTGACAATGATTCTAATTCTTTATAAAGATTGTTTGATCTGACCTCCCACACAAAAGAGTCCGTATCCTGATAACAAATATTCAGTGAGTCTCCTCCAAATTTTTTTAGCATCTGGTTGTAGTGCAAATCGTACATGAGGGTTTTTGATATCTCCAAAATTGTGAACCCCACATAAATTGGTTTGTTGAATACAATTTTTTCATGAGCTAACCGAACTGCAATCAGATTGTCGTCATAAATAGTTCTATCTAGAAAATTTGGCTTTCTTGCCAATGCAAGGAGTTTACTTTCAGAAGTGACTAATTTTAGATTTATTCTATTTCGGACACATTCCATTGTTTTACCAAACACAGCATTATTTAAAAGTTTAAAAAAATCTTTTTCAAACTCATTCGTGGCTTTTTTCCTTAACTCTGTATTCAAGTTAATATATGTAGACAACCATTTACTCTGTCTAAATTGTAAAATTCTATTAATTCTCGTCAAAACAAGTCCAGCTTTAAGGGCTTGCTGTAACACTGTTATATGAACAACATAATTTATCTTATCCTCAAAATCCAACAATAGTTTTTCTACTTTTGCACCTGGAGGTTTCTTACGCTCTGGTAAGAAAGGGAAGTCTGAATGTTTATCATGTAAATGTCTTGGGTAATGAACATTAACATCTAAAATATAACCATATTCTCCTGCAGTTTCAATTTCCAGTACATTGAAATTCTCAATATTAGTGAGCCACACAAACGCTCCGTAGGGTAAACTTTGACTCATTGCCCAACCATAAAGGTTATTAACATCCCCATAAAATATGTATGAACTATCCTTATGAGGGTTATACGTTTCAGGTAAGTGAATATTGTTGGCTATGGCATGACGTTTGACGCATTGTGTGATTCCACCTCGAATTCCTGATTCAACGAACTGTAGCATGTCAACATCTGTTAAAATTTGCAAGCGTATTTTTGATACTTTCAACGCAGCTTTGAAACTTAGACCTGGGGATGTGAAAAACCATGCGCTGTCTAATTGGAAACGATCATAGCAGAGCTTTCTGAACTTTTCAAATACTTCACAAAGAAGGATTATATCTGTTTTCAAATATAGAAGTGTGTACTGTTCGAGATTTTGTGTATTGAAAGCCTTCCAAACCTTCTGAGCATGCTGATAGTCACTATCACTAATTGGTTTATTAGTTAATTTATTGAAGAATTTATCTTGAGATGGTAGACTTGTTTCTTTCAAAACTGAAAAATCGGTAATATGTTGATAGCAATATACACCTTTTCTTAGTAATAAACTTCTCAAATTTTGATCAGGGAAATTCTTCTCCATTTCTGGAAACTCCTTACAGGTTCCCACCAACTTCTCCAGAGAAGCTGGCAAGAATCTAAAAGAGTCCAAAAATCTACACCACAATTTACACCCTTCAAAACGAATTGAGAAACTAATAAATTTTTCCTCTGTTTGAGGAATAACCTCAATATCTAAATTGAATGAATTTAACTCTTTGAGGAGGTGGTGCGAGTCGTAGGAACTCAGATTATGGAAATAGATGCCCAAAAAGCTTGCTTTTTTCAATTTTTCCAAATTACAGTAACTACAGCATGTAAACCTGTATAACCCACTTAAATGATCATGATCCATACATTTTTGATATTTTTTTCCATCAAATTTGACCCCACACAACTCGCAATGTGTTGTTCTATCATGCTTTAGTTTTTGATCCTCAGATATTGAGCATGGAACATTAATCTCATAACATTTCTCAATTTTCAACACTAATTCTCTAATTTTAGCCAAAAATTTTACGATGCAGTTTTCATGTGAAAACAATACTGTTTCATCCGGAATCAAGTTTGGATAATATGATTTCAAATGATATCCCACACACATTGGAACATGTTGCTCCTCGCGTAAGGATTTTGGACCTCTAGTATCTACCACCTCAGAGATCGTAGGAAGGTTTGAATTTAAAGGCTTCAGTATACATTCCAGGTCAGCATATACTACAAAACCAACTTTGGTCATGAATTGATAATCGTCAAACTCGATGTACGGTTTTTCAGGAAATTCATACCTACATGGCTTGAATTTGTTGCAAAATAATTTATGTTCATCGAGTCGCTCTTCGGCCGTTTTACCGAATTTAGAAACCCTCGATGAACGGAAAGTTTTGAAGCAATTTCTACACATAAGAATAGGAATTCTTGGGAGCTTTATATAACTGTGTGTTAACGAGAGCTGGTAGATTGGATATGTAACAGTAATGAGAGTGTGAACCATTATCTACATAGAGCAAATCAATTACTGGGAATCCTAGATTTACTTTTTTGGAAACTTCAAGCGGGTAGATTTTGGCATCTACAATTTTACCATCTGAAATTTTACTGTCTAAGGCATATATATTTATACTAACATTATTATGCTTTTCAAACCATCTAACATCTCTAATACTGGCCGGGAATTTTACTCCCTCGAATGTGAATGGATGATCCAAATTAGTATATTTGGATACACGTTGTATGTTTTTGGCAGCATTATTACTACTGGATTTTAGGAACCAGCTCAAAATGGCGTATTTAAAACAATAGTTGTCCCTATTTCGTACATTGATTATAGCCCTTGAAAATTTAAATTGGTGAGGAATAGTGAAAAAACAACTTGCAGTGAGTGGTGCATACTTAGTTACTCTAATTAAAATTCCATCGATGGACTTCAATGCCCAACCAGACCCCTTTAATTCAAAATCATCAATTTCTGCTATAATCCTCTCGAAACATTGCATTAAATACACATCCAGATCTGAAGTTGTTGACAAGTTCTCATTTTTCGTCTTAAAATTTGCATTAATTAACTCTTCATCCATTTCACGATCATCATCCCCTCCCTTGAGCTTGATTTTGGAAAATGTACACTCCAAAAGTAAATTCACTTTAATATTCTTCCATTCTGGTAAATACTCATTCAATACCCCCAATAAATGATTTTGAGTACTAAGCAAGAAACTTTCTGGTAAATTGAAACGGTTTAGATTTTGGAAATAAATATCAACTGCAGAACTACCTACTTTTGCAATAACTTTTCCATTCTCCAATGGTACGGTATACAATCTTTTCAATTTTTGTGCCCCATATACTGACTCTACTCCATCGTGCTTTCGTTTTTCTACATTATGCTCGCTTGTTGTTAGTGGTGCTGGATGAGTAACACTATGGCTTGTTGACGGCATTGGACTGAATATATTTCTTAGACAACTATGACTTAAATAACTAAACCTACAAGTAAACAAATTAGAGCATACTGTGCATAGAGTCAGTTTTTTGACCTTTTCCTGGGTGACTTCTTTGTACCACCACAAGGACGCTTTGTTGAGCTCTTAGTGCCCCTTCTCTGGTCCCCATCTTCTTCTTCTTCTGAGGAGTATTCTAACTCCTCCTCTTCTTCTTCATCTCCACGTCCAACTCTGAATGTGAGGTCGAATGCACCATCCACAGCATTCTTTCCATTATAGCTTATTATGAGTGAGCCATCTATTACAACAAAGAGAGAGAAAGAAAAATGGAAATGAAATCATATCGTACTCACTGGCAAATTTTATTACACACATGACTATTGTAAGAAAATATTGGTATGATATCGAAACAATTTATACACTGCACACAATTGTTCAAAGTCTTCACACTAGTAAAACCAGCAGTGGCTATTTCTAGAGGATTTTCAATGTTTTTCCATTTTTTCTCATTAATTTGAAACGTTAAAAGACGGACTGAGGCATTGCACAGGTTGATCTTCTCGAAGTTATTAATCATCCAGTTGATTAAACTTTTTGCTTGATGTCTGGAACAGGTGGGGTGATTCATCCTTATATCCTTATGTAGAGCACATGTCTGCGAGTTATCTTTGGACGAAGCAAGCGATTTTAGGGGTGGACAGTAGAAAGCACCAAGCTCAAATACTGGTCGATGCAGAAGAGACTCGAGAAATACACATTTTCGTGGCCCTTGGCAAAAATAAATGCAATATTTCTGGTGATTGTATTCAACTTAGATTCCAAGTCCGAGTACTCCAACTCGCCATCATTCCATGAAATTCCATGTAGGTTTCTCTGCACCCAGAAGTTTGGAGGTGTTGAAGCCGTACCATTCTCCTCTGAAGTAGGAGGTTTGAACGTTAGATGGCAAAAAGTATCACACTTGAGATCGATGAAAGTCAATTCTTTCACAATGAATGTGCGTTTAATGCATCGAAATCCTTGGAAGTCAATAACACCAAATTGCGGATTTCCACGATTAATGATTTTTGAATCACTCATCACTGTAGATATTTAACTCACGAGCGTTGACAGTAAACTGACATGACAATAAACGACTTCCTTTGGGAAAAACTGCTTACTGTCCCCACCTCCATTTTTTTTCCTCCACTTTAGATTGTTTGCATCAGCAAAATTGTCTATTCTGAAAACTTTGATTTATGAATCCAACTCTTTGAATTCATCCCCAACCATTTTACGTACATTCTATCCCCCTCTCTTTTCAATACTCGTTCAACTAAATATGTGTTGGGTAGAGCTGTTTTTTGAAGTTCGTATCGATAAAACTTTCCTTGAATCCGTTCATTATTCTCATCCACTAAGGAGTAGGTTATTGGACATGTGTTATGAACGTTATTGATTGTGAAAAGCTCTGTTGACCAATTTAAATTATAACCTTTATGGAATGTCGATCGTTGTTTGCTTATCCGAACAAGGTCTCCTTCTTTTAGTTGTCTTGGGCCTGCATTACAAATAGTCTGATAAGCATATGAGGAGGACATAAGCCTCTTTTCATCCTTTTTTGTAACTTTTCCAGGATATTTTCCAACTGTTCGGTGCTTCATTCCATAATTATAATGATTTATCAGCTTTGGGAGCAAGTCTAAATATTTGAAGGAACCTCTGATTCTCATTTTTTTGTATAGCAGGTTCTTGAACGTTCTGATGAACCTTTCACATATGTATGCTTTCATGGTAGAAAACGTATGGTAAAGTTCCACACCATGTTTTTTCAACACAGCAGCAACATTTTTATTGAAAAACTCACGACCTTGATCAGTGTGTATCTTCTTAGGTTTCACATCAGATTTCTCCAGTAAATTATTAATGGTTTTTGCCATTTCATTTCCATTTTTTGATTTTAGAGGTAAAACTCGTGCAAATTTAGAAAAAATATCGATGGCAACCAGAATGAATTTATGATTACGATTCACACTCGCATGATTTTGCATGTCTATCAAATCCATTTGCCATGTATCGTTTATTCCCTTCATAACAGTTCTTCGTCTGAAAAAGTTCACACGAGGTGTTCTGGAAAGCTCATCATAAATGAGCTCTTTGCTGGACATTTTTTTTTCTTTAAACAAATTTATTCTTTCCTTTTATTGATGTGTCACTTGTTGCTTCCCAATCACGAATGAGAGATATAACGTAATTTGCGGTTACTGCATCATCTGGATGTAGAGGTTGGCCAACATTTGTTAGTCTTTTCCGGCGACAATCGTATCCATTCTCTGACGCACCTCCAATGTATGGAACGTGGTCTGCAAGAAACCTCACATTGACCCCATCATCCGCTTGTATAGCTTTAGCTACGTTTCGAATTATTTTACCTCCAAAATCTATTTCTGAGTACGGTTGATTCTTCATTTGACATTGAAAATCGACGTATTGTTTATTACATGCATCTTTCGAGTGCTGAGGGTTATTCACGTTGACAAGCCTACTGTGCATCATATCCATCGAATTTTCACCCTTGGGTATTAAATTTTCCATTGTTGAAATCATGCGGCTTTTCCGCAATGCAGCAGTATTCCAGGATACATGGCGACCATACCTATCGATAGTCATGTTTGAACTGTTTGACAATACCCATCTCACTCAGTTCTTCTAGTATGGACTCTATTTCGTTGTGATGAGAATTGTTACCAGCCATCTTCGAACCAATCAAAATTTTCAATCTATCAACAAGCTCGTTAGGATCATCGTAATATTCAATTCTTATTTGATCTGTATGCATACCAGCTCCAGTTCGGGTACTGCTGAAAAGTGGTTTGATGATTTCCAAATATTTTGCCGATGAGCTAGCAGCTATATTTTTCTGAGAAGAGTATTGTTTCTTATGTGCATTAGTAGCTAGAAGCATTTTCTTGTATTCACTCAAATCAGATTCTGAAATTTTATGTTTTTGTGGTCGTTCTAAAAACAACAATTGTGCTAACCCATCGGTCACTGCAAAAGTTTGATTATTGATATAAATGAACTCATGATCCATATTGACATACTCTGAACCCATCATTGCCTGTCCTTTAGGAGATATTCTCAATCCAAACCGCATGTCAATTCCTTTCATGTTACCTGTAGCAATTTTTTCCAAATAATGTCTGATGGGTTTAGGAAAATTACTGAGATATGCACGCATGGAATTTTCTCCATCTGGGGTACAAGCTTCCTCGTTTAACAACCTTCTTACTCGTGGCTCATCCTCATCAACTTGAATAACATCAGTATTCTTTTCACCATCATCATCATCATCAGCTCCAGGTGAGAATTCAGATTCACTGACACTCTCAAGGTGAAGAGTTTTCTTCGCATTGAAGGGGGAGTGTAGCTCCTTTTCCCTTTTAATGGGAGTTGTGTAGGGTGTATAAAGTTTTTTCTTTTCCTTCCCCTCACATTTTGAAGTAGGTACTACTGTATGTTCAGCATCAAGACTGTTTTTTAATACCAGAGAGTTCCTGATATCATTCAACGGTTTGATGATTGGGCTCAATGTTTCATCTCTTAACCCCTTCGCGTTCCTTGATTGACGTTTCAGAGTATTATACTTTTCTCGGACGATTTTTGCCATCTTTATTAGCTCGTGTTTAGTTGTGTTTGAATCCATGGTTATGACTGCTGTACTTGGGGAAAGGAATCAGTATTTATTCCATAATCTTCTATTATAGCTGACTTCTACATACATAGAAAGTTATCGAAACCTCTCCTATAACGTCCTTTCCCGATTTCATCATCAGTAGCAATAACCAAGAACCCGAATTTTGATTTCCAACATTCTGAACACAGTCGTTTGAATTCTTCAAAACTCATATCTGTATTGACGTAACCCTCGTATACATGCTTCATTGCTCCTAAATCTGACTTAAAAATGCATATCAAATTCGCATTATCCCTGATTAATGCTTTAGGTACTTTACTGAAAGATTGAGCTAAATAGAAACAATCGCATCCTCTGTGTCGAACCATCGCAAAGTACTCTTTCATCGAATCCTGCTTGTCAACTATTAAATCATCAAAAATTATTAAAGAATTTCTGAGGACATCATTGACTGGAATTATATCGTCGGATGAGTCGTATGCGAAAACTTTTATCTCGGGGATGAGGGATAACAGTTTAAGTAACATTTGATATTTATCCTGTTCCAAAGTTTTGCTGTAGATGTAAATATTCTCAAATCTAACACCATTAGGGTCTGTTATCAGTGAAAACATAGCAGACGTTTTACCGCATGAAGATGGACCAGAAAAAACAGCTCGGATTGAAGTTGGTAATAGTTGGCCATTTTTCTTAAAACTGTTGGCATTTGATGAATCCGTATTAAATACTTTAACGGGTAATTGAGAGAGTTGTTTCTTGAAGCGAATCATTTTCCCAACTGGCAATAGAAAATATTATGCGATAGTTGTCATACCAAGAAAATTATTATTATTATTATCATTTTTGAGCGCTACCTACCAACTTTCTTAAATAAAAATAGATATGTTTCTTTGCTCATCACTCAGTATGAATCGGTCCATGCAAGCAGAAGGAGGGAGATTGGACTTGGCAAACGTTTTTGGAAAATTCGACAGGGAATTTCATATAAAAGGCTATAATTTTTGTGGGCCTAATACCAAACTGCAGGAAAGGCTTTATAGAGGAGATAAACCTGTAAATGGTCTTGATGAGGCGTGCCTGTCACACGACTTAGCATACGACAAGTTTCAAGATTTAACAAATAGACATAAAGCTGACAAAGTCTTGCAGAAACGAGCTTGGAAGAGAGCTAAATCAAAAGAAGCGAGTTGGGGGGAACGATTATCGGCTTTGGGAGTAGCCACAGCCATGAAGCTCAAACGGAAAATTGGGGCTGGATTGAAGAAAAAACTACGTAACCACTCGAAGAAGCCACGAAAAAATTCTAAAGAAAAAGTATTGAAAATTCAAAAGCTTATCAAAGTAGCAAGTGAAGCTATACCTCAACAATCAACGCTCAGAGATAAAATAAAATCAAGCTATTCTAGCCACAAAAACTACTTGGTAAGTAACAACAACAAGATTGGTGGTAGTAAGATATTACAAACAACTCCTAGCAGAATAATACCAATTCCTACAAAAACAGGAGGATTCCTACCTGCCTTGGTGCCGATATTAGCCGCACTTGGGGGAATGGGGGGACTAGCTAGCGGCGTTTCATCAGTAGTGAATACGATGAACAACATAAAAACAGCCAAAAAACAGCTCGATGAGCTGAAAAGACATAATTTATCGATGGAAGGAAAAATGGTTGGTAGTGGTCTTTATTTGAAACCATACAAGAAAGGCTATGGCTTGTACCTGAATCCTTACGAACAAAAAAACTAGCCCAGTTTTTACCGAGCCGAGCTTTAAGTAACATAGATTTAGAGCTCGCGGTGAAATTCTTAAGGATACCACATTTTAAGGGAATATTTATGCGGGATGAAATTAATGGAAAGCCTAGAAAAAATGAATGTGGCATAGTAAATCAAGACGTATCCTCCAATAATGGAACTCATTGGTGTTCTTATAAAAAGAATGGTAGTATGGTAAATTTTTACGACCCTATTGGAAATTTGAGACCTCCTAAGGAGTTGATTGACTACTTTCAAAAATTGCTCCATTAATTCAACAGAGTGGGGGGATCAAGAATTGGGAACAAACAACTGTGGACATTTATGCATCAGATTCCTCTCAAATCCTCAGACATGCCTCAACCTTCATATTAACAGGTCAAACGAGCTCTCTTTCAGCTAATTTTTTTCCCTCCAATAATTTTGGACGCTCGAAAAACATTATTCCATCGCATTGTTGAGCTTTGATTCATACAACTCTATACCCAACATTACAGAGAAAAACAACAAATTTCGTATATACCTGGATAATGAGTTCAAAGTTTTCTCAATACCTATAGGTGCATATGAACTAGATGGTTTGGAGGAAGAAATTCAGCGAATAATCGAACCGAATCATTCGTTTAGATTGAGCATACGAAGAAATAATAGCAAAATTGAAATATTAACTTCAGTAAAATTGAGTTTGGGACATTCTGACGATTTTGGTGGTTTACTAGGTATTCATGAGCCCACTGACATTGTACCCAACATCGGATACCAACCTGATGGAATCGTCAACATAAATCCAGTAAGCAGTGTGGAGATCACCTGTAACCTGGTTCGGAACTCTTAAGAAATGAAGAGAAAGTTCACACGATACATGGTTTCGCGCCAGCAGTTCCACATGGGTATAAAAATCATTGAGAGACCGACTGCCCCTGTTTATTTCCCTATCAACACTCACTGGATTCAAAACATAGCGTGCTCCATCGTTGACCAGCAGGAAATATTGTCTCGTTCCAAGGAGAAACCATTACAATTCGACTTCATTTGAAGGAGGAAAATGGGTATTGATTTCAAAAAGGCACTCCCAAACCAAGGATTGGTGGAGATGTTAATGAAAGTTAAAACTCCTAGACTGGATCGCACCTGCGACAGTAGAAAGGTGAACATCAAGCGGCTAACACCCTCTAACAAAAAGTTTCTGAAAAGTTTGGGGCTATTAGAAACAGCAGAATAAGAAAATAATAATAATAATAAAATAGTGTTGAACTATGACTGAAAATATTTTGAATTTGACGGAATCTGTGAGATTTGATGAATCTATTACAGAATTTGAATTTCGATCGTACTTGCCATACTCGAGTAACTCCCTGGAAAATTCGGATGAGATCAGAATACCTATACAAAATCAAGATACATTTGTGATCCCGGGTGAAAGTTTCCTATACCTAGAGGTGTTCTGGACAGGAAAGAAGACACAACAGCTAGATTTGTGGAAAATGCATTTGCCTTTTTGTTTGAAGAGGTACGCTATGAACTGGGTGGTATGGTGATAGATGAAATCCGGAACGTTGGAATTACTACGTCAATGAAAGGATATGCTTCATTGTCAAAGAATGAATTACCTCAAGCTTCAAATTACGGCTGGGGAATAGACGGAGTTGGTATTGATTCGAATGGAAGTTTCAGCATATGTATCCCACTCTCACATTTCCTGGGATTTGCAGAAGACTTCAAGAGACCAATAATTAATATGAAACACGAGCTGGTGTTATTAAGAGGGATTAACGACAAAAGTGTATTACTGGAGATTTGGAAAAAGGGAAAAATATAAAACTCGCAATAACCAAACTGATTTGGAAGGTACCACATGTCAAACTATCTGACAAATATAAACTTGAAATGTTGCGAACGATCAAGTCTGGAGTTAATCTACAAATACCATTTCGTTCTTGGAACATAAACGAGCTACCTAATCTTCAAGCTGGAACGCAATCATTTGTTTGGGCTGTAAGAAGTTCAAACCAATTGGAAAAAGCAAGATGGATACTATTCGCCTTACAGATTGGTCGTAACAACAACCTAACAAAAAGTTCCTCAAATTTCGACCATGCGGATTTGTCTGAAATTCAAGTTCAACTGAACTCTGTAAAATTTCCTTACGAACCATTGACAATGAACTTCACGAAAAGCATTATGCACTAGCTTTTCGCTCGTTCTGTTCTTTCCAAGGAAGTTATTATAATGCGAAAGAGAAGACAGGAACTATTCTATCTAAAACGGAATTTGAGACAAAGCACCAATATTTTTCATACACTGTACTAAACAGGAAGAAGCCATCAAAAGTGGTTCGGTCGAACTTAAAATTGAATTTAAATGTACATCCCCTATGAGTGAGAATGCAAAAGCGTTCGCTCTAGTAATCCACGACCGCATTATTGAGTATAATCCTCTATACCAAACTGTGCGAAGACTTTGAACATTATCATTATTTTGAATTAATCTATTTAATGTGTGCACTATAAATAAATACATTTTTTATGTTTATGATAATCGTTGTAATGGAATTTTTGAACTAACCTTCAAAGTCATCAATAACTTCATCCAGAAGTTCATGGTACCGTCTTGGCACCCAAACGTCTCTGATGCTTGAGGTCACCGTCGAACTGATGGTGGCCACTATGGAGGGTCCAAATCTGCTCTCGGCTCGCCGTAAGCCCTTGACCTTAAAATCTTCGTGTAGCGGGAGGGTCCCCACCGAGGTGATGGTCGCCGATCCCCGGCTCCCATTAGAGATTGCGTTCAACTTTTTAGTTAAATTTTCCATTTCTGGAAAAATAAAATGAGTGTTTTGCATTACTCAAACAAGTTCGTAAAAAAAAAAAAGTTTATTATTATTACCTATAATAATTTGTTTTGTTATTTTTTATTTTATTATTATTATTTTTAATTAGTTTTCCATTCCATAATCCAGAGGATTTCATTGAAATTTCCTGGTCATTTTCTAATGTGAAATCGTTGCGGTATGCTTCATCAGTTTCATCTGATATATATGACGTGCACAAGTCACATCGTGAAACGAATTGACTAGTAAATAATTTTCATCACATTCGAAGCATTTTTAACTAGCTGAAACCCAGCTCCATCGAATTTCTAGAAGAGTTTGATGAGAGTGATGGGATCTCCCAAGACGTTCGGAAAAACTAAATTTTTCGCTAGCGCAA
>CM019183.2:62188766-62287771 GCA_009739505.2 Apolygus lucorum | reverse complement strand
TGTAAGCCTTTTAGGCCCCACGCTTGATGGCAGCTGAATTTAAATGAAGCCAACAAGCGGTGATGGGCGTTTGGGGGTCGTGTTGGTTGATAAAAATCAACGAACACGAGCACCAAACGTTTGCACACGAGTTCGGGGGGGTTTTATTGAAGTTAATTTAGCTGAAATAAAATATCGAAAACACTTAGAATTTAGAAATGGTAGCAAATGATATTTACCTGTGGCGACAAAGCGTGGCGACGTCGGCGACTGCGTGGCGATCGTCGTACAACAAAACTTGAAAGCCTGAAGGGCGAAGTAGGAATAAAACAGGTACACAAGTGTTGTCCTTTTGCCAGAGGGGCTGACGGTTGTCCTGAAGGGACCTAATACCAATTGAGGGGTGTCGTTGCACTCTCCTCTAACCTTTTACTGAACCAGGTATACTCAGAAGAAGAACTACAAAGTACAACTAGCAGGTGGATTTATTAGAAATTAGGAACGGCAAATGACTTCCCCACAAGTGTGGCGGTTAGGAGCTGAAGGCTTTCAAATAAAGTTTTACAAAACACAGTATGGTTCTCAGTTTCAACAAGTACATTCAGAATTCCAATCTCATTTATCAGTTTCCAAGCATAGGTCATCAATTTCAAAATTAAGAAATGTATTCGTTCAAGTTTGTTCAATGTTTCAATTCTACTAAAGTTCTCAAATTTACTCAATGTTCTCAATTTACTCAATGTTCTCAATTTACTCAATGTTCTCCATTTACTCAATGTTGTTTTACTAATGTCTTTTTACTTCCTTACTCTAGCACAGTTGCATAAATAATTGGCCAATATATGTATGCATAAAGGTTTCAACACTCACTGTCGGGCCCGAAGGTATCCTTGAATGGGTGTGGCGGCTTGAAGATTCCGTGGCGATCGTAGCGCGGAGTCGTGGCGATCGTGGCGGTTTGAGGGGGGGATACGGGAGGAATATTCGTCAGGATGGGACGTACTCGCTGTCACTGACTTTGAACGCTGTTGGACTGGGTATGAGGCGATCGTCGTTGGCGGGGAGCTCAGGTGGAGTCCTCCCCCCTCCGCCCGGCCTGAAGATGGTAGTGGGGACGGCTGGTCGAGTGGGGGAGAGGACCGTTGGGTCCCTCCCAGCTGAGGGGGGAGGGACGCGCGGGGTGGCGTTCGGCGTCGGCTGTTGTTTTCTTCCACCTGAGCTGATGACGTCACCTACGAGGCTGACCGAAGGGGGCTAATGGTGCCCAGCTCCCGCCTCACTGGGAATTGGGCCCAGAGAGCGAGAGCTCACACCCCCCGCCTCCCTGGGAGCCAGCGTCGTCGGAGATGACGCTGGGGATTTCCAGGGGTGCGAGAGGGCGCGCCTTCTTAATGGCCAGCTCGTAGGCGCGCCGGCGACATCCCTTGTCTGGCTGTCTCTTGATGGTATGGTCCTGGCTGCAGGTTGGGAGCGGCTTGCCCTGCCGGTGGTAGCTCTTCATGCGCTGCCAGAATCCTTGCAGGCTGGACAGCGGAAGCTGAAGAGTTTACCACCGGCTTGGTGCAGACGGGGCAGGTGGGCCGTGGCTTGCGGTTGATTTTCAGGATGATCCGCGGATGCTTGGAGGGTGGTTTTCTCCTGGAGGATGTCGAGGGCTGAGGTGTTTTAGTAGGCGTGGAGAGCAGTTCCGGGGGTGGAGAATGAGATGGCGAAGAGTCCGATTCTGCAAAATGCCTGTCCGGCTGCTCGGTCGTGGTGGCAGGCTCGGCGATGTTGGCAGGGACTGGAATGGTGACGCCTGGATGGAGGCCACTCTCTCTGGTGGTGGTAAGGAGAGAGGGCTGAAGGCCGGTGATGGTGATGTGGGATGAGGAGTGGAGGGGGCCAAATCCCCCGCAGGCTCGTCAGACCTCGCCGCAGGTGCCTCTGCGGATGCCTGCGGGGTCGCCTCAGATGCTGCTGTCCTTGCCGCAGGTGGCTCAGCAACCACCTGTGCTTTGGCCTGCTCCACCTTCGCCCAGGCGGCATTGCGGTCCAGCATGAGCAATTGTCGTTCCTCCAACCAGGTTTCCTGACGCTTTGCCAAAAGGTCCCTCTCCTGGGCGATGCGTTGGTAGGTCGGCATCCATTTGGCGATTTCGAGGACAGACAGGAGTGCCGCCTTGCCATTTATGTTTCTGACCGTGGGAGTATCGCCGCACATAGTGAAACGGACCAGGTTGGTAAGGGTCTCCAGGGAAGGGAAGGGGTTGGCGACGGGTTCCTTGGTCTTCACGAATCCTTCGGGGAGTTTCTTGAATTCTTCGGTTGCTAGCTCCGCACGCTTCCTCATGAGGAGCACCGCCGGGTCGGGCGATTTCGCGCCTCCTTCCAACACCCAATCCTCCACCTGCTGTTGCGTCATAGCCTATAACAATCGGAAACAAAACCCTACTGTGACATCCTGATCTAGGAAAAGTGACTTCAAGATTCTACGTACTTCATCTACTTCAATTTTCCTAGCTGGCCATAATTCAGGACAACTGGCAGAGGTAAGGTTTGATTGATCTGAAGGATCCAAGTGTAATGTTGTGATCTGAAGGATCCAAGGGAAATGTTGTGATCTGAAGGATCCAAGTGTCGTGTTATGTCCTAATGTGTGTGTGTGTGTTCGTACAATGTCTCCCTATTAGTTAGTTAGTTAGTCTTTTTCCCTAAGTGGAGTTGTCGATAATCGATCGAAGCATCTCGTTTTCGGAACGGGTAGCGAGAGGTCGATTCATTGGCGTCTCCACGGGGTTTCTTTGGTGGTGGATTTTCTTCAGCTTCTTCAAATTCGTCTGCGGACGATTCAGACACGGTGGGTGGTTCAGGTAAGTCGACTACTGGGATTTCCACTGGACTTCTTGGGCTTTGTTCATCGTGGCGACTTTCGTTGCGATCGCTGTGGCGGTCGCTGTGGCGATCGTCGTGGCGATCGTCGTGGCGATCGATCTCGTCCCGCAACGTCTCGTTCCCGAGGTGAGTACTTCCTTCTTGTGTTTCTTGTTCGGCGTAGCGATCAAATTGGTGATCCGCATTAGCCGTCCTTTGTGTGTCCGAAGGGGAACTTAGTCGGGTCGATGCCTCGTTTTGGGGTGTCCTCGATGAATTCCCTTTTTGGCAGGTGATAGGTGGAATCATGGTGGTGGTTTTTGCAGTGGTCGACCATCCATACTCTTCAATAAACTCTCTTTCTGTTTCAGGTGTCATCTCTTCCTGGTGTGTCGATGTCGTGGCGCCATGCGTGTCGGGTCTGATCCGTTCGGGGTCAACGAAGACTTCGTCCGGAACACCTAACTCGAATGCAGGCTTCAAACGGTTGATGTGGACAGTCTGGCGGCGGATATCCGGTAAGTCTCTTATTTCGTATGTTACATCCGAATACTTTTTCACGACTATCCAGGGTCCGCTCCAGGGACTCCAAAATTTCTTAACAACCCCTGGGGGTGCTTGCATGTCTTTGAGGTACACGGCGTCACCGCCTTCGAATGAGCGTAGCGTCCGACGGCTGTTGATGGCGTCGCTTCGTTTTCGCCACGCTTCATGAAGGCTCTGTTGAGTGGCTTCTCGGGCTATTCTCAGATTCTTCAGTGTGGTGGGTTCGTCGGGACGTGGTTTCAGGCTTTGTAGCGATTCGTTCGGCAACCGGAGTTCTCGGCCGAAGGTCAAGAAGTTCGGGCTGAACCCTGTGCTCTTGTGTGGGGTTGCGCGGTAAGCCGCGAGTGCAACGGGTAACATGCTCTCCCAATCCTTCGTTCTTTTCGAGATTTTAGCGATGATATTGGCGAGGGTACGGTGAAATCTCTCGCAGACGCCGTTGCTCTCGGGGTGATACGCCGTTGTGAAAATCTGTCTGATACCCCATTGATCACACAGCGCCCGGGTTGATCCGGCCGTAAAAGCGGTTCCGCGGTCCGAGACCAACCGTTCCGGAACGCCATGAGTGGGTATATACTTTCTTGCGAGGTTTCGTGCGACTGTCGTGGCGGTGCAATCCGTGGTGACATACGCTTCCGCATATTTTGTAAAATGGTCTATGACCGTCATCAGATATTTTGTGGTTTTTCCTCCCGCAATCGGTCCGACAAAATCAATTCCAACGATTTGTCCGGGGCGCTCGGGGAGTAAAGGTTTCTGGATTGGATTACGGAGACCGGGCGGGGTGTTGCGTCGTGAACACGTTTCGCATCGTTGTATGTTTTCGCGAACGTCTTTAGCTAACCCAGGCCAAGTTCCGAGTTTCCGTACTATCTTTTCCGTCACCTCCGCTCCGGGATGTCCGGCCCATTCATTTTTGTGACATCTATCGATGAGCCATTCCCGAAGTGAGGAGGGAATGAGCGGCACCCATTCATGTTGTCCGTCGTATCGAACGCGTGTCTCCCATACGCCATTCGTTTTGCGTAGGTCCTCTCTGTGGCGGTCTAAAGTGATCGCTTGGATCCAATTGTCGAGGTCTTGAGCGGCGATCATAAGCTCTCGCGGAAACTCGAGAGTGATTACAGCTACGTCTCCGCGGCTCAATCCGTCGGCATGACCCATTTGTGTTCCTGGTCGGTAGCGGGGTGTGAAATCATACTCCGCCAATCTGAGTACCCATCTTCCGATGCGCGAAGTCGGGTCACGGAGGTGCATAGCGGCGGTAAGGGCCATATGGTCGGTTTGGAGTTCGAAGGTCTGTCCGAGGAGGTATTCCTGGAAGTGTCGAACCGCCCAAACGACCGCTAGGAGCTCACGTTCGGTGACCGAGTACCTGGTTTCGGCCGGGTTTAATTTGCGACTCGCATACGCCACGGGCCTCTCTTCCCCATTAAAGCTTTGCGAGAGGACGGCTCCCAAGGCGAAGCCGGATGCATCGGTTGCGAGGATAAACGGTTTAGTCAGGTCAGGATAGGCGAGTATGGGTTCGCTGGTCAACTTTTCTTTGAGGTCATCGAACGCTCTTTGTTGTCGGGTTGTCCACTCAAAAGGCTGGGTTTTCTTCAACAACTCGGTCAAGGGCACCACGATTTCCGAAAAGTTCGGAATGAACCGTCGGTAGAAACTGGCGAGACCTAAAAAGGACTGAAGTTTTACTACGGAGGTCGGTACGGGGAATTCCTTGATCGCTTTTGTCTTCTCCGGCTCAGTGAGGATCCCTTCTGTTGTTATTCGATGTCCCAAAAAGCGAACTTCATTTTTGAGGAATTCGCACTTCGCGAGGTTGACTTGAAGTCGAGCCTCGGACAATCGGTTGAAAACTTGTGCGAGTTTCTCAAGGTGTTCTTCACGTGTGGCTGAGAACACAATTACATCATCCAAATATACAAGACAATTATTTCCCAGAATTCCGTCTAATGCGTCGTTCATTACGCGCTGAAACGTGGCGGGAGCGTTTTTGAGCCCGAAGGGCATCTTCTCGTAATGGAAATGTCTTCCGAGGACCGAAAAGGCGGTTTTTTCCTTGGAATCAGCGTGGACCGGGATCTGATGGTAACCCGCGATGAGATCGATTGTTGAAAACCATTTACATTGTCCGAGCATTGCGAGCGTCTCCTGCAAACGTGGGAGGGGGTAAGCGTCTCCTTTGGTGATCTTGTTTAATTGCCGAAAGTCGGTACAAAATCTCCAAAGCTGCTTTTCCCCCGGCGGCGTCTTCTTTTTTACTAATAGGACGGGCGCGCACCACGGGCTGGTAGATGGGCTAATCACTCCGGATTCCAACATATCCTTAATTTGCGTTTCGACTACCTCCCGGAGCGCGTGAGGAACGGGGTAAGGTTTTTGTTGAGTTACGGTAGGTTGGGTGAGAATAATCTCGTGGGACACGTTGAGGTTGCATCCCGCCCCCGTCGGTGGCTTAAACAAGTCCCGGTAGGTATTCAACAATTCCTTCGTTGGCTCAGCGTCCGGTGTAGTTAAATGTTGCAATTTTTGTTCAAGGACGGTCTCAAATTGTGGTAAAGGCGGATCCCATTGATCGGTCGGAACTTCTCCCCATTCTTCCTCATCTGACGTTTCTTGAAGAGAATTTATCACGCCCTCTTTTCCATCGTTTTGAACAAGGGGTGGATCGTTTCGTGGGCGTTTTCGCTCCGGTGGGTTCATCTCGCGTAATATCATATCAAGATGTTGATCAATTGCAGGTTCAATCTGGGAGGTTGTTGAAATTTCCGAAAATTTAATTTCATTTTATTTTCAGGTGTGGCGAGGACCGTGTCGAATGTGGCGATGGTATGCTCATTTGGTGTGGCGACGACCATATCGGGTGGTGGCGACGACCATGGCGACATTGGTATTCGTGTGTCGATCGGGTGTGGCGACGACCGTGTTCGGTGTGGCGATGACCACATCTGGTGTGGCGACAACCACCTCCGGTGTGACGATGGTATGCCGAGTCGGTGTGCCGATGATCTCATTCATCATGGTGTCGGTGTGCCGATTTGGTGTGCCGATATCGGTGTCATTTGTGGCGTTGGCGTGCCGATATGGTGTGTCGACGACCCTATTTACAAATAAATCGGGTGTCGTGGCGGTCAGATGGTTTACTGTGGCGGTGGACTCGTCGATGGTGCGTACCGCTCGATCAACGGCCGCGTCGATGTACCGATCAAGAGATGAGTCGTCAAGTGTATCGGAACTCGTACCGGAACGTGGGTGGACGGTCGGTAGCGGCGTGGCGACGCATTCTGCATCGCGTACTACCCCCGGTATCTCGAAACGGACTCTTCTAGCTTCTTCTGTATCGCGTTCCTCCTCGTTCGGTGCGGGAAACCGAATCCAATTTTTCGTGGCGAGTCGCATGATCGTACAAATCGGCGGGTGTGTCGATTGGCGTGGCGACTCCTCGGAAGTGTCTACTCCAAAATTTCATTCCACCGGATCCGCTGCTGTTGTTAGCGGAGGTCGTAGGTGTGCTCGTCGTGCCAGTACGTGTGTCGAGAACAGAGGTATCGCGTTCTACGACGTTGGGCGTGGCTGTTGCCGCCGAAAGGGTACTAGGGAGAGGTGTGCTTGTGTCGCGATTGTGAATACGATCATCAAGCAACCCGGTTTCCCGCCCCTCCGGCCGCAACACCACACCCACACTGTACGGCTCATCTAGCATCTCGACGGGCGTAAAAGGTCTTATTTTCCCTTCCGGTGTGTGGTACTTCATAGTCGGCCCCGTGGTGAAAGTAATCGGTACTCTTCTTAGCACATCTAATCCCAACAAATCGAGTGTGGCGCATTTACGTGCGAACACCAAAAAAGTATGCTCGAACGTGCACCCACCGATACGTGTTACGAGATGTTGTTCTCCCGAGAAATGCAAGGGCATCCCGTCCGCGCCCCACGCGACCGCTCGTGTCGGGTACAATTTTATTCCCTTGACGGGAGTTGATAAAACCGAAAGTGCGGCGCCCGTGTCGACAATCATGTCTCTTTCCTCGGGGCCTAAACCTACGGTAATTTTCATTGTGCGTGACATCGGGGCTTCAACTGCGGGGATGTGGTCCTCTTCTGCGGGTTTCTTGTACCGAGCTATCTCCATCGTGTGTGCGGGAGCCGCTATTGGTTGTGAAACGGGGAGCAAACGCTTCTTTCTGAAACAATCGGCCTCTAGGTGTTCTCTCATGCCACAAAAGTCGCAAAAAATGGTCTTCTGCGGACTAAATGGGCAATTCACGGGGAAATGCGCGCGGTCGGCACAAAACATACAAGGATAGCGCGGGCTTGGCTTCTCCTCATTTCGTGGCTCGCTTGGCTTCTCCCGGCGATAGTCCTCTTCTTTGTGGCGATTATGTCGTGGTGTATGGTCATCTTTCCGAGGGCATCGTGCTGCGAAATGATCGTGGCTTCCGCAGCTATAACATCGACGGTCGTTCGTGACGGCCGCGAGGTCCCATCTTTCCTCTATATCGGTGGTATCATCAAGGGTTTCTTCAAGCTCTTCTGCTTTACTCAACGCATCTTGAATATTTCGTGGTCGGTTGGTTATCAATAGGGCACTCATGTTCTTACCGACGCCGCGAATGAAGGCGTCCTTTGTCTTCTTTTCGACCCATTCGTTGCGTTCGTGGCGGCGTAGGCGCGTCCCCTCTTCCATGACGGCACATCTTGCTAGCCCGCGCACGCGATCGGCGAATTGACGGAGCGTTTCGGTTGTGTTGCGTTTAACCGTCCACAATAATGCTGCGGCATGCTGCGGATTTTCTTTCTGGAACCATCGCAACATGTCTTCACGGACGATTTCATAAACGTTATCCACGTCAACGGCGTCATCGCGATCGATTAGGAATTGTTTGGCTATCCCGCGTGCTTTGGTACGAAGTAGCCGATACCGTTGTTGTGAGGTTAGGCCCGCGGTCACTAGATCAAAATTCGCAAAAAATGAAACTACACTGAGTGCACCTGGTGTGTCGGGGTCCCATGGTTCGAGTTCAAGGAATACCGAGCGCGGTATGTCCCCTCTCTCACCCTCGTGTGTCGCTGTATTGTAACGTTGAAGGAGCACGTTCATCTCCCTCATCGTTTTGTGTCATGATTTCAACAGCCTCTGTGCCGGCGGAGGAGTGTGTACCTTCTCCCCTATCACTAGCTCCCGACAAATTTAAAGACATCGTGTCGGTTGAAGAGGTATTGAGGATGAGTGTGTCGACTTATGTGGACTACCACTTAGGCAAAAGGAAATCTGTACGCGTGTGTTCAGTTGTGTGTCGGTAGTAGTTAGGTCTATTGAGAAAATCAGCTTCTCGTGGCGATTATGGCGATCAAAAAATATAGGAGGCTGCGTTGCGTCACTTTTCCTAGGAATACAATAAACGGATGCACATCCTACCTAATTGTATACCTGGTCAGTTTTTGTGTTTTCGATAGACTCTACTTTTAAATTTTTAGAACTCGTGGCGAAACAAGACCTACTATTTTTTTGTGTGGATTCGTGTGAGGCGAACTCACAACAATCCCGCGTGTCGCCACAACTTTGTACACCTTTTACGGTGAATCAAGTTGGGGAGACAAGAGGGTATTGCAATCCAAACCGCTGCCACCAATTTTGTAAGCCTTTTATGGCCCCACGCTTGATGGCAGCTGAATTTAAATGAAGCCAACAAGCGGTGATGGGCGTTCGGGGGTCGTGTTGGTTGATAAAAATCAACGAACACGAGCACCAAACGTTTGCACACGAGTTCGGGGGGGTTTTATTTGAAGTTAATTTAGCTGAAATAAAATATCGAAAACACTTAGAATTTAGAAATGGTAGCAAATGATATTTACCTGTGGCGACAAAGCGTGGCGACGTCGGCGACTGCGTGGCGATCGTCGTACAACAAAACTTGAAAGCCTGAAGGGCGAAGTAGAAATAAAACAGGTACACAAGTGTGTCCTTTTGCCAGAGGGGCTGACGGTTGTCCTGAAGGGACCTAATACCAATTGAGGGGTGTCGTTGCACTCTCCTCTAACCTTTTACTGAACCAGGTATACTCAGAAGAAGAACTACAAAGTACAACTAGCAGGTGGATTTATTAGAAATTAGGAACGGCAAATGACTTCCCCACAAGTGTGGCGGTTAGGAGCTGAAGGCTTTCAAATAAAGTTTTACAAAACACAGTATGGTTCTCAGTTTCAACAAGTACATTCAGAATTCCAATCTCATTTATCAGTTTCCAAGCATAGGTCATCAATTTCAAAATTAAGAAATGTATTCGTTCAAGTTTGTTCAATGTTTCAATTCTACTAAAGTTCTCAAATTTACTCAATGTTCTCAATTTACTCAATGTTCTCAATTTACTCAATGTTCTCCATTTACTCAATGTTGTTTTACTAATGTCTTTTTACTTCCTTACTCTAGCACAGTTGCATAAATAATTGGCCAATATATGTATGCATAAAGGTTTCAACACTCACTGTCGGGCCCGAAGGTATCCTTGAATGGGTGTGGCGGCTTGAAGATTCCGTGGCGATCGTAGCGCGGAGTCGTGGCGATCGTGGCGGTTTGAGGGGGGGATACGGGAGGAATATTCGTCAGGATGGGACGTACTCGCTGTCACTGACTTTGAACGCTGTTGGACTGGGTATGAGGCGATCGTCGTTGGCGGGGAGCTCAGGTGGAGTCCTCCCCCCTCCGCCCGGCCTGAAGATGGTAGTGGGGACGGCTGGTCGAGTGGGGGAGAGACCGTTGGGTCCCTCCCAGCTGAGGGGGGAGGGACGCGCGGGGTGGCGTTCGGCGTCGGCTGTTGTTTTCTTCCACCTGAGCTGATGACGTCACCTACGAGGCTGACCGAAGGGGGCTAATGGTGCCCAGCTCCCGCCTCACTGGGAATTGGGCCCAGAGAGCGAGAGCTCACACTTAGTAGGGACTTAATTATGAACCTCACGATGTTGGTGAATGGTTGATGGTCCAGCTGGGTACGACCTTCACCCTACATAAAGCTCACGAAGGTAACTGTATCCGCTTGTATCCAATGCACTGTTCACTCACAAACACAAAATTCACAAATTGTAGGCGAAATAACCATGAACCGCACTGCCTCATCATTTTGGTCCGAAATAGGGGTGTAAAGAGGGGCACTTCGTTCAGAATGTAACTGATCTGAAATCTGTCGACAAAACACTCAAGATGAAAACAAAACCCAGAACTTGGGCGTGAAAAATCACTGAAAACTGGTACTTGAATCTAGAAGAGTAAAACCTACAAGTATCTAATTACTCACCTTAATTACAATGTATGATCATGACCTGACACACAAACAATGAAAATATGAAAATCGTAAGTGAGAAAACACGTTTCTTTGGTTTACATTGAGAAAACATTCAGGGAGTGCATCTCCTGCAGGAACCAAACCTCCTAGATGTAGTGATGAGCACTGATGAGTAACAGCTGACAGTCATAGAGGAAGTATCTCTTAACTATGCCCAGCATTTAAATCTAATTTTTTAGAAGTCATACTTTGATATTATTATTGTAGGTATTTCAACTTTTAGTTAAACCTCTCTCATTTTGAATAATTGAAACTTTTCGCTGTCGAGTTTACCAAGGTAGCGGAAGAATTGTTTTCACTTTTCAACGTTGAAAATAAAAGTTCTCTGAAATCAAAATTTTGATAGTGCAGGTTGGCGTGTTGGTGGTCCCCTACGAAAATCATCACCAGACAGACAGTACCCACTGCGCATGCGCAAACGCTAGTTTCCTTGTAATTGCCATAACTTATGCATTTGCCATTCGGTTTCGATGAAATTTTCAGGGATTATGTGGATTGGTGTGCGTATATGTCATCGCCCCCGGATTGACACCAGCCTCTGTGTATGCTCAAACGTTAAATTCATATAACTGCCATAATTTCTACTTTTTCCATCTGAATTTGATAAAGGATTGGCGTTACAAGGATTTCACGACTGACACGACTCTCGTCTGTGGCAGGCTTATAGGTACTGACATAATCAATGAGTCAAAGGCTCATTACTAGAGCTCGGAAAATATGCACGAAAATTTCCCGAAAATATGCACCGGAAACTGGAAAAATATGCAAAATATGCATTTGCCCTTAAAACTGGATACGACTTTGGAATTTCAGTATTTTAAGAAAGGATGTTCCATATTTCTCCTAGAAAAAAGTTATGAAGCATCAGGTAAAGTAAACAAGCAATTCAAAAAATCAGTTATACATTTTTTATTTACTTTTATACATTTATACGAACTAGGTATAAAATGTAAAGATGAACTACATATTATATTGGACAACAATTACACGCTCCAAATTATCAGGTGTAAATCAGTGTCTCCTGTCACATAAAATTTCTTTCAATGCAAAAAACGATCTCTCTACATCGCAAGATACAATAGGCAAAAATTTATAAGTGGAAATCTCTTTTGGAGAGTAGGGAGAGTACCATGAGCTGTCTTCTCCTTTGAGAATTCACCTGCTGGGTCGATGTGAGTGAGGGGACAAAACATTCCAACATTCGATTTCGAATATTGTCAACTTCCAGCAATGACTTTTAAAAAAATCCAGAATACGCGAAAAACTGGTACAATATGCTGCAAAATATGCAAAAATCCCCAAAATGACCAAAAAATGCAAAAATCCCCAAAATGACCGAAATATGCAAAAATATGCTATTTCAATTTCAATTTAAACCACCGCATACCCTTCAGAAACCTTCAAAACGTTTAAATACGAAGACATACCGCATAATAAAAGATATGCAAAATATGCAAATTCCGAGCTCTACTCATTACACAATGTTGAAGTGCTATTTGATTTGAAAGAAAAAATCTGTTCCTATTTGTATGTTGCAGAACAAATAAAGAAACCTGCAGACATCATTAACAGAGTAACGGGGGAGAAAAATCCTAAATACAAAGCAGCTTCTGAGTCAGTAGGATTTGATTTTTCGGAAAGTGAGGGAAGATTTGCTCAAGCAGAGTCAGACTTACAGTCAGGTGACGTCATACTACGAGAACCCCCACACTGCTCGGTGCTCTTACAAGAAAATGCCAAAACTCACTGTTTTCAATGCATGAAGAGGTACATTTTTATCATAGTAAATAGATGTTTGTTTATATAAAGTTTTAAGAAGTCTTAGCTCTGTCAATCCAAAGTGGAGATATCCATTTCGCTCACAAATTTAGCATTCTTCAATCACTCTGTCTAATTCTATCACAGATGCTACTTCATCGAGCCGTGTCAAAAGTGCTCAGCAGTAATTTTTTGCGGTCCAAAGTGTCAACAAATGGCATATAAAACCCACCACAAACACGAATGTGAGGTTCTGAAGACTCTCTGGGAATCAGGCGCATCGATCACATGCTTGATGGCTCTACGGATAATCATTCAGAAGCCCTTCGCTTATTTCCTCAAAGTTGGAAAAGAGTTGGAGGTGAGTCTTACAACGCAGGTCCTATACAATTCATAAAACCGTAATTTTTTCGGTAGAGGGCTTGAACCTTTGATCTCTCAGAATCCATCCACGCTAAATATTCAAGATTAATTTCAACTAGCTAAGAACTAACTAACTAACTAAATGGCGCTACAGCCCAGGGTGGGCCTTGGCCTCCTCTAGGACATATTTCCAGCTTGAACGATCTTGTGCCGTTGTCATTCAGTCGTAGCACCCGAGCCGTGCTGTGTCTTCTTCTAAATTGTTACTCCATCTTAATCGTGGCCTTCCTCTCTTCCTTGTACCATTCGGGCGAGTTAACAGGAGCTGCTTAGCCGGATCGTTATCATCCATTCGGAGAATATGGCCGGCCCACCTTAATCTCCCCAACTTCACGAATTTGACAACGTCAAAATCATCGTACAGCTGGTAGAGCTCTTCATTGTGGCGCCGTCTCCATTGTCCATGGTCGAACACTGGGCCCAGTATTCTCCGAAGAATTTTTCTCTCAAAAATTCTAAGGGCATTCTCAGATTGCTTTGTCAAGACCCACGTTTCTGAAGCATATGTCAGGACGGGGCGAATCAGCGCCTTGTACAAGGTGAGTTTAACCCTCCTGGAGAGTACTCGGGATTTCAGGAGTGGCAATAGTCCAAAATAGCATCGATTAGCAGCTAGTGTTCTTGATTTTATTTCGATCGTACAATCATTATTTTCGTGGACAGAGGAACCAAGATATTTAAAAACATCAACCCTTTCGAAGCAGTACGGGCCCAGGATAATGTCTGGCGTTCTTATTTCATTATAGTTTTTACTGGAGACCATGTACTTTGTTTTGCTTTGATTAATGGTTAGCCCCATATTTGCCACTGCCAACATTAGCGATGAGAGAGCACGCTCCAGATCCCTCACAGTTCTAGCCATGAGATTGATGTGATCTGCATAAGCCAGAAGCTGTACGGGACCATGGAATATATTATCATTACTTCGCAAATGTGCGTCTCTCACTACTTTTTCAAGAGCTATGTTGAAGAGCAGGCAAGCAAGGGCATCACCTTGTCTCAGTCCAACCTTTGTTTCAAACAGCTCAGACAGTGACCCCCGGATTCGCACTCGGCAATGGGTGCTTCTCATGGTAAGCTCCACCATCCTACAGAGTTTATCGGGCACTCCGAACTCCCTCATGGCAGTGTAGAGCTTTTCCCTGATGATAGTATCGTAGGCAGATTTAAAATCTATGAAGAGATGGTGAATTGTAATCTGGAATTCGACGCTCTTCTCCAGTACTTGCCTCAGGGAGGAAACCTGGTTTATTGTCGAACTTCCAGGCATGAAACCCCGTTGATAGCTTCCAACTATGTTAATAGCATGTGGCTGGAGGCGAGCAAACAATACGTTGGACAATATCTTGTAAGCGAGGTTAAGCAAAGTTATTCCTCTGTGATTGCTACACTCCAAGGGGTCTCATTTTTTGTGGATCACACAGATAACACCCTCGTTCCATTCCTGGGGAATTTCTTCTTTACTCCAGATTTGTGTAATCAGAGAGTGCAACCGAGATGTAAGCTCCGCGCCACCTGCTTTTACCATTTCAGCGGAAATTGCATCACTACCAGAGGCTTTGTTGTTTTTGAGGCGGGTTTTAGCATGGCTTACCTCTCCTATTGAGGGTGGGTCTGAAACTTCATTTTTATGAACTGCGCCTTGAATTACCTCAGACCTGGCAGGTTCAATTGGGATTGTACTACCCAGCAGTTCCTGGAAGTATTCATTCCACCTGCCTAATATTTCATTATCAACTAACTAAGAAGATGAAGTAATTTCCTATGAAAAACGAATTTACAATGATTTCAATACCATTTCGGATTACAGGCTAATGGGAGAGTTGGATCACGTGCTGAGTACGATGGAGCGGATTACTCCACCGTGTTTGACCTCGTGAGGCATGAAGACAAAAGGTCAACGGAAGGCATGTTCCACAAGACTTACATGGCACTGTTCCTGCAGGGTTGCTTGAAAAGATCGGGTTACTTCTATGGAAATAGTAGGTAGAGAGTGAATAGTTTCAATAACACAGACTTTGACTGTCTGAATCTAATCGATGAGTTAGTTGCTAGCGTTCCTTCCCACAAAGAAGTATTTTGCGGTACTCAAATGTCCTGTACCTAGGTACTTTGCGGAAGATACATACTCGTAAATGATTTACGTAAGAACATGGTCCTCCATCCAATACATCGTCGCTGCCACAGCAACACTGGCTGTCTGATTTTTGCCAACTTTTCAGGAGAGCGAAAAAACTGGTTTTAAATAACAGAGACTAACTACATCAAGAGTGCACAACATAAGCTATCTGCACTAAAAACTTTTATCACCTCAAAACCAAATGTTTCAACCGAATTCAATGAAATCAATGCTCAAATATTGATAATCGAACTTCATTCTTCCCGAAATGAGTGAAAAAGTAGAAATTATACCATTTAATCATCATGAAAACCAATGGCGTGGTCACACAAGGTAGGAGATTGTAAGGTAAAAACATGTAGATAGCCACCGTTTCCGAACTAAAATCACTTAGTCAGTGTTGCCTTTTTCGTGATAGCGGGGTCAGTGTTGCCAATAGCAAAAAACCGACTTCACCAATCGATCCAGCACGAAAAATTACTTAAGAAACCGTCAAAACCTGAAAATCGCCAAAATGTCACTTAGCCAGTGTTGCTATGGCAGCGACGACATATTAAAAGGTTTTAGCAGGTCACTCAGGGGTGCCAGTGACCGCCACTCTGTGCCGGGGAACTACTGCTAGAGCTCATATTTGAAGAATTCCACTTTCTCTATTTGGACAATTTTACCTTGCTCTCCTCTAAGTACCTCAAAATACTAGATAATAGATAACCTTTCTACTAACTCAATACAACAACACAGAAATACTTTTAACACATTCAGTGCAGCCGTCCCGGTTCCGGGACGGCAGCTACCCTCCGGCCATGCGTCTGTCCTGGATCCGAGCCACTTGCCCTTTTGTTGTTATCGGCCGGTATAAGGTTCACGCACTGCTTCAATCGAATTTGTTTTCATCTGTAGGCGGGCTGGAGAGTCTCTGAAGTGTAAAAATAACCTCAGTTTCAATTTTCGCAACTAACAACGCCTTTTCCTACATTCACAATGCCAGATGATGTGACTAAACGCAAGAACTCAAATCAGGTCGGCTGGAAGTTCCCCGATCAATGGTCCGCAGTGAATGTGTTAAGGCAAACCATACTCATAATTATTAGTTATCCTGATGAACGCTCAAACGATAGGCAGAACAAGCTTCACCCCCCAGAATGGCCAAAAATAAGGACAGAAGGGAGACACACCCCAAGTGGGAACTCTTCTCCCACCTAGACGTCCTTCCCTTATAAGGACACGTCCTAGCTTGTGAAGGGCACTTGCTTTCTAGTCCAACTAAACTTCTCTCCCTTGGTATGCAATGATAATATCTTCTAACACTCCAAAGTTCTTATTCTCGATTATCCCGATCAGTTTGCCAACTCAAAACCTGTTTTCTTACCAGTTAGTTGAAAATTCTCAAGTCACAACTCATCAGGAGGAAATGTAGACAATCATTGACTGATCACTATCCCGCTGGAAAATGAGGAATTTCACCGAATTCTGTTTGCATTTTTCCTGAATAGTAAATGGTGTGGGATAAATAAAAATCGGGTTGATTTCGGAAAATAAGTCACGTGTTATTTTCGGGAGACAATCAAAATTTATGATTTCAAAAAATAACAGGGAAAACGGACCTCTTCAACGTGAAACAGAAACGCTCGCAGATTGGGCTGTTCGGATGGCCGTCTCCTCCCAGTGTTGCCCATTGGGACGACGAAATCGTGTTTTCTAAGAGAAAAGTTATCAAACAAAAACAGGGGAAACCTAATTTTCCCCATCTTGTTTTTTTCTATTTTGGTTTATTATTTTCAATAATGACCCTTTGGAATCGACCAAGAAAAAAAAATTTAACACCCCCTCAAAATTTGATGGTTTACGTTTCAAGGTACGTAGAATCCAAAAATCGAATAAAAATTTGACCGTCCGTCCGCCATACGCGGCACTTTTGCCACTTAGCATTGACCGATTTTGATGAAATTTGGTATGTAGGCTCCATTTGGGGTCTAGTTGTGCCCCGAAGCTTTTGGTTGATGTAGGTCACTTCTAAGGGTTCCAAAATCAATTTTGGAATTTCGAAAACGCCCTAACTCAAAAAATTTCGATATAAAGGTATTGTTTTTCCTTCAATTTAAGATTCTATAGAATTTTTATAATTTTTTGAGACCACGCGGAGCTCTGTAGGACAAACCGTTCGCTCCCTACGAAAATTTAAGGGTTTATATAGAAATATATATATAAATCAAAACACGAGTGTGAATCGCAAAAGAGGCCTAATCTCCGTTCAAATTAGAGCTGACCGAAATGCGATCGATGGTTGGTGATTTTGATTTTTTTTTTTCTTCATATTGGATGGTTGGTGATTTTGTAGACGAGTGATCTATATACAGGGTGTCCCAAAAAACGTTCCCCCCCATGCTAAAATCGTCCAGGTAGTGGTAAACAAAAAAAATTTTTTTTGAATCTTCATGATTTTTCCCAAGGATCTCAAATATGACCATGGTACGCATTGCGCACGTGCGCAATCGTGCGCAACGCACACCAACTTCGTTTTTTCAAATGAGACCCCCCATTTTTTATTGCAGATTCGGATTCTACGTGAAATTTCATGAACATTTCACCCCTCAACCGATTTTTATTGTTGCGCGCAACCCGCTCAGTGCGCGCTCTAAGATGCGCAACCGCAAGGTTGTGTCAAAATGTGCATGAACGAAGTACCTAAGTGTGACACATGATATTTTAGTATTTTTTTACGCTGAATCACGTGGTGATGTTAGTTTCTTGATTTTACAGCATTTTTATCAAATTATCGACGAAATTGAACTTTTTTAAAAGGGAAATTGCATTTTTACTCATTACGCATCTTCTGTGCCCATCCGTTAACTTCATCCTTGTTAATGAATTGTGGGACATGTTGAAATTTATGTTTTGACATTAAAAAAACTCCCCGATCGCACGCAATTTATTGCAGTATTCTAGATAACCTTGCTTCATAGCTACCGATATGTAGCAATGATTTTGTTTACTGGTTGCGGCGTTGCGTTTTTTGTGATAAAAAAAAAGTGACGCAAAAAATTCCTTGACCCCCAGCCAAAAGACATATCCATGTCAAAACGATTGTTTATCGCACTGGACTCTTCACTAGTAATTTCACAAGGACTCTCTACTTGTAATTTCACGTGAAAACCCCGTCCTGTTTACTTGAAAATCTCTTTTCGATTATGTTGGAAAAAAGTTTTTAAGTAGACAGGGTGGTTTTGCCCTTTAAAATTGCAATTTTCCTTTTTTAAAAGTAAATTTTTCGTCGCTAATTTGATAAAAATGCAGTAAAATCAAGAAAGTAACATCACCACGTGATTCAGCGTAAAAAAATACTAAAATGTCATGTGTCACACTTAGGTACTTCGTTCATGCACATTTTGACACAACCTTGCGGTTGCGCATCTTTGAGCGCGCACTGAGCGGGTTGCGCGCAACAAAAAAAATCGGTTGAGGGGTGAAATGTTCATGAAATTTCACGTAGAATCCGAATCTGCAATAAAAAATGGGGGGTCTCATTTGAAAAAACGAAGTTGGTGTGCGTTGCGCACGATTGCGCACGTGCGCAATGCGTACCATGGTCATATTTGAGATCCTTGGGAAAAATCATGAAGATTCAAAAAAAAATTTTTTTTGTTAACCACTACCTTGACGATTTTAGCATGGGGGGGAACGTTTTTGGGGACACCCTGTAGAAAAATAATAAACCATTGTGTAATAATTTGCAGCGTTTTCATCTGATTTTGATGAAATTTTCAGGGATTATGCGGATAAGGTTGTTGATGGTCCCCAATGAAAAACAAGGCTTTAAAATTGACAGTGGCCTCGTAAACGTAAAATCCTTGTAACAGCCATAACACTTACATTTTTCATCCGAATTTGATGAAATTTCTCAGGATTGTTCAGATTAGCATGTAGATGGTCCCCTATGAGGGTAGTGAAAGGTACCTACTAAGAGATTGGTGTTTTGAGATTAACTACTATGCATCGGATCATCTATACAATCGGGTTATGGATACGAGGAAGCTATGTGCCACACCCACTCGGCAGACTTTTTCGTTAAGTGCCAAAGTAAAGACATAAAATAACAAAAGCGTCACAAAATTGGTCACAAAACAGTGTTAGTTAGTTCTTTTAAATGATTTCCACTTACAACCAAGTCGATGCTACGAAACTTTATTTTCGTCATTCGAGTTCATAGTAGAAACATGGTTCATAAATTATAAACTGCCAAAACCGCCGTAGACATGAAATATCCCAGTGTGCTGCAGACTCGTATGCAAGCGTTTTTTAATGCATTTTAGATGTCGTCGCTGCCACAGCAACACTGGCTAAGTGACATTTTGGCGATTTTCAGGTTTTGACGGTTTCTTAACCCTTTCCCCCCGACGGGCGGCCTCCTGCCGCAAGGTCACCTTCCCGGCGCTTGAGCCAACTGCCTGTCAACCCCGTACCAAAGGAATTTTCCAGGCCGCCCCCGCTGAGTCCCGTTGTCTTCCTCTTTTATTTTCGTCCACTTTCACTCAACATTATTTCTCAACTGAATGATTTTTGTGTTTGATACATGTTACCCTATTGTTCATGTATTATTATGAAGATTTTTTCATGACTGAGTAACATTTATATACTTTATTATATAGAAATATATTGTATTCCACTATACCAGAGTAATTTTGATACCAGATTTTTGTAATAAATAGGCTGTAATCCCTAAAGTTAAAAATGATCATAAAACTCCAACATTTTATCATGTGTTACCATAAAAACATTCCAGAAACGTGTACCTACGTGATAAAAATAAATCCTCCTTGAATGGTTAGTAAAAGGCTCTTACCGAGAGGTCAACTTTGTCTCACTTTCTCTCGCCCAACACAATATCGCTACTGCCCTGAAATCTGTTGAGGACGGTGAAAATGAAAGGTACAATGTTACCATAATGGAATGGAAGTGATTAGTTCAGAAATATGCCCACAGATCGCATCAGAAGCACGAAAAAGTATGAAACGGCAAAACGCGTCCGTAGGGACGGGGGAAACATTGGCAGGCAGACGCCAAAAGCCGTCCATAGGGACCTCAAAACGTTTCTCCCCAGACGCCTTTAGGCGTCCGTTGGGGGGAAAGGGTTAAGTTATTTTCTCGTGCTGGATCGATTGGAGAAGTCGGTTTTTTGCTATTGGCAACACTGACCCCGCTATCACAAAAAAGGCTACACTGACTAAGTGATTTTAGTTCGGAAACAGTGACTATCTACATGTTTTTACCTTACAATCTCCTACCTCGTGTGACCACGCCATTTGTTTTCATGATGATTAAATGGAATAATTTCTACTTTTTCACTCATTTCGGGAAGAATGAAGTTCGATTATCAATATTTTAGCATTGATTTCATTGAATTCGGTTGAAACATTTGGTTTTGAGGTGATAAAAGTTTTTAGTGCAGATAGCTTATGTTGTTGTGCACTCTTGATGTAGTTAGCCTCTGTTATTTAAAACCAGTTTTTTCGCTCTCCTGAAAAGTTGGCAAAAATCAGATTGCCAGTGTTGCTGTGGCAGCGACGATATGTTACTAGGGATAATATAACATTTGTATTAAACCTACCTACGACTAAAGTTTCTCCGCTAAATTTGGCTAAAACATGTTCCTTTCACTTAATCAGGTGATCTGAGTGGTGAGGAGCAGTCTAAAGCGGAAATGGCTGTCGGGGGTTTGATATTGAGGCACCTTCAGTCTCTGCAATTCAACGCCCACGAAATATCCGAGATGATTTTCACTTCTCCGGACCCAAAAACCTGGAAGTCCATTTTCGTCGGGGCTGGGCTCTACCCAACGCTGGCGTTATTCAATCACTCGTGCGAACCGAGTATTATAAGGTAGGCAACACTCATTTATAGCAACTCCGAATCAAATTCACGGTTCTACGAAACCAAATTTATTTTGATTAATAATCGTAGGCTGGTTAATAATCTTTGGGATCGACCAAGAAAATTTCGTTGAAACCCCCCCCCCCCCCCTTTCAAAATTTGTTAGTATACGATTCAAGGTACGTAGAATCCGAAAAAAGAGTTAAAAGGAGCCGAGGACGAAAATCGCACTTCATTTAAGGCTAAATGTCCCGAGTTTAGTTGTAAAATCCGCCACCACGTGGCAGCACCAAAATAAAGAAAATTTCGTTTACTCCTCAGTTGAGAACGGATCGAGATATTTTAGTTCCGCAAACGGATTTCTCTTCAAGATCACCGTAGAATTCCGGGTAATTGGTTTAGAAAGTGTGCGAAAATTTTTTGCACACAGTTCCAACAAAAAATTGTTTAAATTTTGCACATTTTCAAAAAGTGGCCTTATAGCCACTTGCAGAACCTTCATCAAAATACGAATCCGTTTGCAGAATTTTTCTAACTTGATCATAGCCGTCGGATTCGCGTTTTTACGATTTGGAGGGCGGCGATCAAATGCCCCGCGATCAAAACATAGAACGCGAGGGGAAATTTTGATTTCGGAGATATTGCTTCCGAGTCTACTAAGGGAGCGGAATCTTTGTTTTCACTTTTCAAGGACGAAAAAAAAAGTTCTCCAAAATCAAAATTTTCACTCGCGTTTTGTGTTTTAGACCTTCCTGAATAGTTTTGGTTCCGTGTCTGTCTGTGTGTCTGTCATGAATTCCTTGTAACGCGCATAACTATACGAAGTTATTGTCCGATTTCTATGAAATTTTCAGAGATTGTGCGGGTCGGTGTGTAGACGGTCCCCTATGAAAATCATCATCCTCGGACTATTGGAAGCGACTGCGCATGCGCAAACGTGAATTTCCTCGTAACTGCCATAACTTCCACATTTTCTACCCGATTTCGATGAAATTTTCAGGGATTACGCGGATTAGGTTGTAGATGGTCCCCAATGAAGATCATCACCCCCGGACTGATAGTAGCCGCTGCGCATGCGCAAACGTGAATTCCTTGTAACAGCCATAACTTCCACATTTTCTACTCGATTTCGATTACATTTTTAGGGATTACGCGGATTAGGTTGTAGATGGTCCCCAATGAAGATCATCACCCCCGGACTGATAGTAGCCACTGCGCATGCGCAAACGTGAATTCCTTGTAACAGCCATAACTTCCACATTTTCTACCCGATTTCGATGAAATTTTTAGGGATTACGCGGATTAGGTTGTAGATGGTCCCCAATGAAGATCATCACCCCCGGACTGATAGTAGCCACTGCGCATGCGCAAACGTGAATTCCTTGTAACTGCCATAACTTCCACATTTTCTACCCGATTTCGATGAAATTTTTAGGGATTACGCGGATTAGGTTGTAGATGGTCCCCAATGAAGATCATCACCCCCGGACTGATAGTAGCCGCTGCGCATGCGCAAACGTGAATTCCTTGTAACAGCCATAACTTCCACATTTTCTACTCGATTTCGATTACATTTTTAGGGATTACGCGGATTAGGTTGTAGATGGTCTCCAATGAAGATCATCACCCCCGGACTGATAGTAGCCACTGCGCATGCGCAAACGTGAATTCCTTGTAACAGCTATAACTTCCACATTTTCTACCCGATTTCGATGACATTTTTAGGGATTACGCGGATTAGGTTGTAGATGGTCCCCAATGAAGATCATCACCCCCGGACTGATAGTAGCCGCTGCGCATGCGCAAACGTGAATTCCTTGTAACGGCCATAACTTCCACATTTTCTACCCGATTTCGATTACATTTTTAGGGATTACGCGGATTAGGTTGTAGATGGTCCCCAATGAAGATCATCACCCCCGGACTGATAGTAGCCGCTGCGCATGCGCAAACGTGAATTCCTTGTAACAGCCATAACTTCCACATTTTCTACCCGATTTCGATGAAATTTTCAGGGATTACGCGGATTAGGTTGTAGATGGTCCCCAATGAAGATCATCACCCCCGGACTGATAGTAGCCGCTGCGCATGCGCAAACGTGAATTCCTTGTAACAGCCATAACTTCCACATTTTCTACCCGATTTCGATGACATTTTTAGGGATTACGCGGATTAGGTTGTAGATGGTCCCCAATGAAGATCATCACCCCCGGACTGATAGTAGCCGCTGCGCATGCGCAAACGTGAATTCCTTGTAACAGCCATAACTTCCACATTTTCTACCCGATTTCGATTACATTTTTAGGGATTACGCGGATTAGGTTGTAGATGGTCCCCAATGAAGATCATCACCCCCGGACTGATAGTAGCCGCTGCGCATGCGCAAACGTGAATTCCTTGTAACGGCCATAACTTCCACATTTTCTACCCGATTTCGATGAAATTTTCAGGGATTACGCGGATTAGGTTGTAGATGGTCCCCAATGAAGATCATCACCCCCGGACTGATAGTAGCCGCTGCGCATGCGAAAACGTGAATTCCTTGTAACAGCTATAACTTCCACATTTTCTACCCGATTTCGATGACATTTTTAGGGATTACGCGGATTAGGTTGTAGATGGTCCCCAATGAAGATCATCACCCCCGGACTGATAGTAGCCGCTGCGCATGCGCAAACGTGAATTCCTTGTAACGGCCATAACTTCCCCTTTTACTACCCGATTTCGATTACATTTTTAGGGATTACGCGGATTAGGTTGTATATGGTCCCCAATGAAGATCATCACCCCCGGACTGATAGTAGCCGCTGCGCATGCGCAAACGTGAATTCCTTGTAACAGCCATAACTTCCACATTTTCTACCCGATTTCGATGAAATTTTCAGGGATTACGCGGATTAGGTTGTAGATGGTCCCCAATGAAGATCATCACCCCCGGACTGATAGTAGCCGCTGCGCATGCGCAAACGTGAATTCCTTGTAACAGCCATAACTTCCACATTTTGTACCCGATTTCGATGACATTTTTAGGGATTACGCGGATTAGGTTGTAGATGGTCCCCAATGAAGATCATCACCCCCGGACTGATAGTAGCCGCTGCGCATGCGCAAACGTGAATTCCTTGTAACAGCCATAACTTCCACATTTTCTACCCAATTTCGATTACATTTTTAGGGATTACGCGGATTAGGTTGTAGATGGTCCCCAATGAAGATCATCACCCCCGGACTGATAGTAGCCGCTGCGCATGCGCAAACATGAATTCCTTGTAACAGCTATAACTTCCACATTTTCTACCCGATTTCGATGACATTTTTAGGGATTACGCGGATTAGGTTGTAGATGGTCCCCAATGAAGATCATCACCCCCGGACTGATAGTAGCCGCTGCGCATGCGCAAACGTGAATTCCTTGTAACGGCCATAACTTCCACATTTTCTACCCGATTTCGATTACATTTTTAGGGATTACGCGGATTAGGTTGTAGATGGTCCCCAATGAAGATCATCACCCCCGGACTGATAGTAGCCGCTGCGCATGCGCAAACGTGAATTCCTTGTAACAGCCATAACTTCCACATTTTCTACCCGATTTCGATGAAATTTTCAGGGATTACGCGGATTAGGTTGTAGATGGTCCCCAATGAAGATCATCACCCCCGGACTGATAGTAGCCGCTGCGCATGCGCAAACGTGAATTCCTTGTAACAGCCATAACTTCCACATTTTGTACCCGATTTCGATGACATTTTTAGGGATTACGCGGATTAGGTTGTAGATGGTCCCCAATGAAGATCATCACCCCCGGACTGATAGTAGCCGCTGCGCATGCGCAAACGTGAATTCCTTGTAACAGCCATAACTTCCACATTTTCTACCCGATTTCGATTACATTTTTAGGGATTACGCGGATTAGGTTGTAGATGGTCCCCAATGAAGATCATCACCCCCGGACTGATAGTAGCCGCTGCGCATGCGCAAACGCGAATTCCTTGTAACAGCCATAACTTCCACATTTTCTACCCGATTTCGATTACATTTTTAGGGATTACGCGGATTAGGTTGTAGATGGTCCCCAATGAAGATCATCACCCCCGGACTGATAGTAGCCGCTGCGCATGCGCAAACGTGAATTCCTTGTAACGGCCATAACTTCCACATTTTCTACCCGATTTCGATTACATTTTTAGGGATTACGCGGATTAGGTTGTAGATGGTCCCCAATGAAGATCATCACCCCCGGACTGATAGTAGCCGCTGCGCAAGCGCAAACGTGAATTCCTTGTAACAGCCATAACTTCCACATTTTCTACCCGATTTCGATGACATTTTTAGGGATTACGCGGATTAGGTTGTAGATGGTCCCCAATGAAGATCATCACCCCCGGACTGATAGTAGCCGCTGCGCATGCGCAAACGTGAATTCCTTGTAACGGCCATAACTTCCACATTTTCTACCCGATTTCGATTACATTTTTAGGGATTACGCGGATTAGGTTGTAGATGGTCCCCAATGAAGATCATCACCCCCGGACTGATAGTAGCCGCTGCGCATGCGCAAACGTGAATTCCTTGTAACAGCCATAACTTCCACATTTTCTACCCGATTTCGATTACATTTTTAGGGATTACGCGGATTAGGTTGTAGATGGTCCCCAATGAAGATCATCACCCCCGGACTGATAGTAGCCGCTGCGCAAGCGCAAACGTGAATTCCTTGTAACAGCCATAACTTCCACATTTTCTACCCGATTTCGATGAAATTTTCAGGGATTACGCGGATTAGGTTGTAGATGGTCCCCAATGAAGATCATCACCCCCGGACTGATAGTAGCCGCTGCGCATGCGCAAACGTGAATTCCTTGTAACGGCCATAACTTCCACATTTTGTACCCGATTTCGATTACATTTTTAGGGATTACGCGGATTAGGTTGTAGATGGTCCCCAATGAAGATCATCACCCCCGGACTGATAGTAGCCGCTGCGCATGCGCAAACGTGAATTCCTTGTAACGGCCATAACTTCCACATTTTCTACCCGATTTCGATGACATTTTTAGGGATTACGCGGATTAGGTTGTAGATGGTCCCCAATGAAGATCATCACCCCCGGACTGATAGTAGCCGCTGCGCATGCGCAAACGTGAATTCCTTGTAACGGCCATAACTTCCACATTTTCTACCCGATTTCGATTACATTTTAGGGATTACGCGGATTAGGTTGTAGATGGTCCCCAATGAAGATCATCACCCCCGGACTGATAGTAGCCGCTGCGCATGCGCAAACGTGAATTCCTTGTAACGGCCATAACTTCCACATTTTCTACCCGATTTCGATGACATTTTTAGGGATTACGCGGATTAGGTTGTAGATGGTCCCCAATGAAGATCATCACCCCCGGACTGATAGTAGCCGCTGCGCATGCGCAAACGTGAATTCCTTGTAACAGCCATAACTTCCACATTTTCTACCCGATTTCAATGAAATTTTCAGGGATTACGCGGATTAGGTTGTAGATGGTCCCCAATGAAGATCATCACCCCCGGACTGATAGTAGCCGTTGCGCATGCGCAAACGTGAATTCCTTGTAACAGCCATAACTTCCACATTTTGTACCCGATTTCGATGAAATTTTCAGGGATTACGCGGATTAGGTTGTAGATGGTCCCCAATGAAGATCATCACCCCCGGACTGATAGTAGCCGCTGCGCATGCGCAAACGTGAATTCCTTGTAACAGCCATAACTTCCACATTTTGTACCCGATTTCGATGAAATTTTCAGGGATTACGCGGATTAGGTTGTAGATGGTCCCCAATGAAGATCATCACCCCGGACTGATAGTAGCCGCTGCGCATGCGCAAACGTGAATTCCTTGTAACAGCCATAACTTCCACATTTTTCTACCCGATTTCGATGAAATTTTCAGGGATTACGCGGATTAGGTTGTAGATGGTCCCCAATGAAGATCATCACCCCCGGACTGATAGTAGCCGCTGCGCATGCGCAAACGTGAATTCCTTGTAACAGCCATAACTTCCACATTTTGTACCCGATTTCGATGAAATTTTCAGGGATTACGCGGATTAGGTTGTAGATGGTCTCCAATGAAGATCATCACCCCCGGACTGATAGTAGCCGCTGCGCATGCGCAAACGTGAATTCCTTGTAACAGCCATAACTTCCACATTTTCTACCCGATTTCGATGAAATTTTCAGGGATTACGCGGATTAGGTTGTAGATGGTCCCCAATGAAGATCATCACCCCCGGACTGATAGTAGCCACTGCGCATGCGCAAACGTGAATTCCTTGTAACAGCCATAACTTCCACATTTTCTACCCGATTTCGATGAAATTTTCAGGGATTACGCGGATTAGGTTGTAGATGGTCCCCAATGAAGATCATCACCCCCGGACTGATAGTAGCCGCTGCGCATGCGCAAACGTGAATTCCTTGTAACAGCTATAACTTCCACATTTTCTACCCGATTTCGATTACATTTTTAGGGATTACGCGGATTAGGTTGTAGATGGTCCCCAATGAAGATCATCACCCCCGGACTGATAGTAGCCGCTGCGCATGCGCAAACGTGAATTCCTTGTAACAGCCATAACTTCCACATTTTCTACCCGATTTCGATGAAATTTTCAGGGATTACGCGGATTAGGTTGTAGATGGTCCCCAATGAAGATCATCACCCCCGGACTGATAGTAGCCGCTGCGCATGCGCAAACGTGAATTCCTTGTAACGGCCATAACTTCCACATTTTCTACCCGATTTCGATGACATTTTTAGGGATTACGCGGATTAGGTTGTAGATGGTCCCCAATGAAGATCATCACCCCCGGACTGATAGTAGCCGCTGCGCATGCGCAAACGTGAATTCCTTGTAACGGCCATAACTTCCACATTTTCTACCCGATTTCGATGACATTTTAGGGATTACGCGGATTAGGTTGTAGATGGTCCCCAATGAAGATCATCACCCCCGGACTGATAGTAGCCGCTGCGCATGCGCAAACGTGAATTCCTTGTAACAGCCATAACTTCCACATTTTCTACCCGATTTCGATTACATTTTTAGGGATTACGCGGATTAGGTTGTAGATGGTCCCCAATGAAGATCATCACCCCCGGACTGATAGTAGCCGCTGCGCATGCGCAAACGTGAATTCCTTGTAACAGCCATAACTTCCACATTTTCTACCCGATTTCGATGAAATTTTCAGGGATTACGCGGATTAGGTTGTAGATGGTCCCCAATGAAGATCATCACCCCCGGACTGATAGTAGCCGCTGCGCATGCGCAAACGTGAATTCCTTGTAACAGCCATAACTTCCACATTTTCTACCCGATTTCGATGACATTTTTAGGGATTACGCGGATTAGGTTGTAGATGGTCCCCAATGAAGATCATCACCCCCGGACTGATAGTAGCCGCTGCGCATGCGCAAACGTGAATTCCTTGTAACAGCCATAACTTCCACATTTTCTACCCGATTTCGATTACATTTTTAGGGATTACGCGGATTAGGTTGTAGATGGTCCCCAATGAAGATCATCACCCCCGGACTGATAGTAGCCGCTGCGCATGCGCAAACGTGAATTCCTTGTAACGGCCATAACTTCCACATTTTCTACCCGATTTCGATGAAATTTTCAGGGATTACGCGGATTAGGTTGTAGATGGTCCCCAATGAAGATCATCACCCCCGGACTGATAGTAGCCGCTGCGCATGCGAAAACGTGAATTCCTTGTAACAGCTATAACTTCCACATTTTCTACCCGATTTCGATGACATTTTTAGGGATTACGCGGATTAGGTTGTAGATGGTCCCCAATGAAGATCATCACCCCCGGACTGATAGTAGCCGCTGCGCATGCGCAAACGTGAATTCCTTGTAACGGCCATAACTTCCCCTTTTACTACCCGATTTCGATTACATTTTTAGGGATTACGCGGATTAGGTTGTATATGGTCCCCAATGAAGATCATCACCCCCGGACTGATAGTAGCCGCTGCGCATGCGCAAACGTGAATTCCTTGTAACAGCCATAACTTCCACATTTTCTACCCGATTTCGATGAAATTTTCAGGGATTACGCGGATTAGGTTGTAGATGGTCCCCAATGAAGATCATCACCCCCGGACTGATAGTAGCCGCTGCGCATGCGCAAACGTGAATTCCTTGTAACAGCCATAACTTCCACATTTTGTACCCGATTTCGATGACATTTTTAGGGATTACGCGGATTAGGTTGTAGATGGTCCCCAATGAAGATCATCACCCCCGGACTGATAGTAGCCGCTGCGCATGCGCAAACGTGAATTCCTTGTAACAGCCATAACTTCCACATTTTCTACCCAATTTCGATTACATTTTTAGGGATTACGCGGATTAGGTTGTAGATGGTCCCCAATGAAGATCATCACCCCCGGACTGATAGTAGCCGCTGCGCATGCGCAAACATGAATTCCTTGTAACAGCTATAACTTCCACATTTTCTACCCGATTTCGATGACATTTTTAGGGATTACGCGGATTAGGTTGTAGATGGTCCCCAATGAAGATCATCACCCCCGGACTGATAGTAGCCGCTGCGCATGCGCAAACGTGAATTCCTTGTAACGGCCATAACTTCCACATTTTCTACCCGATTTCGATTACATTTTTAGGGATTACGCGGATTAGGTTGTAGATGGTCCCCAATGAAGATCATCACCCCCGGACTGATAGTAGCCACTGCGCATGCGCAAACGTGAATTCCTTGTAACAGCCATAACTTCCACATTTTCTACCCGATTTCGATGACATTTTTAGGGATTACGCGGATTAGGTTGTAGATGGTCCCCAATGAAGATCATCACCCCCGGACTGATAGTAGCCGCTGCGCATGCGCAAACGTGAATTCCTTGTAACAGCTATAACTTCCACATTTTCTACCCGATTTCGATGACATTTTTAGGGATTACGCGGATTAGGTTGTAGATGGTCCCCAATGAAGATCATCACCCCCGGACTGATAGTAGCCGCTGCGCATGCGCAAACGTGAATTCCTTGTAACAGCCATAACTTCCACATTTTCTACCCGATTTCGATGACATTTTTAGGGATTACGCGGATTAGGTTGTAGATGGTCCCCAATGAAGATCATCACCCCCGGACATATAGTAGCCGCTGCGCATGCGCAAACGTGAATTCCTTGTAACGGCCATAACTTCCACATTTTCTACCCGATTTCGATGAAATTTTCAGGGATTACGCGGATTAGGTTGTAGATGGTCCCCAATGAAGATCATCACCCCCGGACTGATAGTAGCCGCTGCGCATGCGCAAACGTGAATTCCTTGTAACGGCCATAACTTCCACATTTTCTACCCGATTTCGATGACATTTTTAGGTATTACGCGGATTAGGTTGTAGATGGTCCCCAATGAAGATCATCACCCCCGGACTGATAGTAGCCGCTGCGCATGCGCAAACGTGAATTCCTTGTAACGGCCATAACTTCCACATTTTCTACCCGATTTCGATGACATTTTTAGGGATTACGCGGATTAGGTTGTAGATGGTCCCCAATGAAGATCATCACCCCCGGACTGATAGTAGCCGCTGCGCATGCGCAAACGTGAATTCCTTGTAACGGCCATAACTTCCACATTTTCTACCCGATTTCGATGACATTTTTAGGGATTACGCGGATTAGGTTGTAGATGGTCCCCAATGAAGATCATCACCCCCGGACTGATAGTAGCCGCTGCGCATGCGCAAACGTGAATTCCTTGTAACGGCCATAACTTCCACATTTTCTACCCGATTTCGATGACATTTTTAGGGATTACGCGGATTAGGTTGTAGATGGTCCCCAATGAAGATCATCACCCCCGGACTGATAGTAGCCGCTGCGCATGCGCAAACGTGAATTCCTTGTAACGGCCATAACTTCCACATTTTCTACCCGATTTCGATGACATTTTTAGGGATTACGCGGATTAGGTTGTAGATGGTCCCCAATGAAGATCATCACCCCCGGACTGATAGTAGCCACTGCGCATGCGCAAACGTGAATTCCTTGTAACAGCCATAACTTCCACATTTTCTACCCGATTTCGATGACATTTTTAGGGATTACGCGGATTAGGTTGTAGATGGTCCCCAATGAAGATCATCACCCCCGGACTGATAGTAGCCGCTGCGCATGCGCAAACGTGAATTCCTTGTAACAGCTATAACTTCCACATTTTCTACCCGATTTCGATGACATTTTTAGGGATTACGCGGATTAGGTTGTAGATGGTCCCCAATGAAGATCATCACCCCCGGACTGATAGTAGCCGCTGCGCATGCGCAAACGTGAATTCCTTGTAACAGCCATAACTTCCACATTTTCTACCCGATTTCGATGACATTTTTAGGGATTACGCGGATTAGGTTGTAGATGGTCCCCAATGAAGATCATCACCCCCGGACATATAGTAGCCGCTGCGCATGCGCAAACGTGAATTCCTTGTAACAGCCATAACTTCCACATTTTCTACCCGATTTCGATGAAATTTTCAGGGATTACGCGGATTAGGTTGTAGATGGTCCCCAATGAAGATCATCACCCCCGGACTGATAGTAGCCACTGCGCATGCGCAAACGTGAATTCCTTGTAACAGCCATAACTTCCACATTTTCTACCCGATTTCGATGACATTTTTAGGGATTACGCGGATTAGGTTGTAGATGGTCCCCAATGAAGATCATCACCCCCGGACATATAGTAGCCGCTGCGCATGCGCAAACGTGAATTCCTTGTAACAGCCATAACTTCCACATTTTCTACCCGATTTCGATGAAATTTTCAGGGATTACGCGGATTAGGTTGTAGATGGTCCCCAATGAAGATCATCACCCCCGGACTGATAGTAGCCGCTGCGCATGCGCAAACGTGAATTCCTTGTAACGGCCATAACTTCCACATTTTCTACCCGATTTCGATGACATTTTTAGGGATTACGCGGATTAGGTTGTAGATGGTCCCCAATGAAGATCATCACCCCCGGACTGATAGTAGCCACTGCGCATGCGCAAACGTGAATTCCTTGTAACAGCCATAACTTCCACATTTTCTACCCGATTTCGATGAAATTTTCAGGGATTACGCGGATTAGGTTGTAGATGGTCCCCAATGAAGATCATCACCCCCGGACTGATAGTAGCCACTGCGCATGCGCAAACGTGAATTCCTTGTAACAGCCATAACTTCCACATTTTGTACCCGATTTCGATGACATTTTTAGGGATTACGCGGATTAGGTTGTAGATGGTCCCCAATGAAGATCATCACCCCCGGACTGATAGTAGCCACTGCGCATGCGCAAACGTGAATTCCTTGTAACAGCCATAACTTCCACATTTTCTACCCGATTTCGATGACATTTTTAGGGATTACGCGGATTAGGTTGTAGATGGTCCCCAATGAAAATCAAGGCCTTAAAATTTACAGAAGCCTCTGCGCATGCGCATACGTAAAACCTTGTAATAGCCATAACATTCACATTTTTCATCCGAATTTGATGAAATTTTCTAGGATTGTCCAGATTAGCGTGTAGATGGCCCCCTATGAGGGTAGTGGAAGGTACTTAGAGATTGGTGTTTTGAGATTAACTGCTATGCATCTGATCATGTATATAATCGGGTTATGGATACGAGGAAGCTATGTGCCACACCCACTTGGCAGACTTTTTTTTCTGTTGAGTGTTGTCCTCCTTCACCCCAGATCGATCGCTTAAGGACGCCCAAGTCTTACTGTGGGACGTCCTAAGAAGGTAAGACGTGGTTATTATTATTTTTTCGAATGCCCCTCAGTCTGTTTCCTTTTTGCATGGTCCCAGGAAAATTTTTTTACTTTTTCGGTTTTGGGGGTGGGGGAGGATGAATAAAGAATTGAGTTAGAAAAGGAGTATCAAGAAAGAGATTTTTATTTAAAAAAACCAAAAAAAACCTGAAGATGCTGGGAAGCTAATCTAGCGAAACTGCAGCTGAAGCTAAAAAAATGGGGAAAAAACCACGTCTTGCCTTTTTCTTAATGAAAGGGGACCCCCTGAGTCGTTTCGACCAAAAAATGTTTCATCACTTTCCTTAGTTCCCACGGACCGATTTTGATGAAATTTGGTATATGCTCCCCATTTGAGGTCTAGTTGTGCTGCGAAGCTTTCGGTTGATGTCAGTCACTTCTAGGGGCTGAAAAATAAGGGTTATATTTTTCAAAAGCGCCCTAGCTCTAGCTCGAAAACTCTCGAAATAAAGGTTTTTTTCAACAATTTGAAATAGTATTGTAATTTTAGAAAAGAATGAGATTACCCGGAGCTCTGTAGGACCAACCGTCCGCTCCCTTTGAGAACTTATTGGTCGGACTTACGATGAATCAGGAAACACGAGTGTGAATCGCAAAAGAGGCCTAATCTCCGCGCAAATTTTAGCTGACCAAAATGCGATCGCTGTTCGTTTCTTCGAGTTGGACAAAGGAAAGTGTCACGGAAGGCAATTTTTTATTCAATTTTCGGATTCCATGTGCCTTGATACGTATACCATCAAATTTTGATAGATGAAGGGGGGGGGGGGATTTTTTTTGCTAAATGGGGTAGTTGCATGGGTCGGAATTTCGTATTTTTGACTTCAGATTCGAATTTAGCGCACTTAAAAACGTGCCTGCACCAGTTTTCAGTTCGAAATTCCATTTAGTTTAGCCGTATTTCAATAAAGAAGTACCGTCCTTTTTAGTGTTGGCGGGCCACTCCTCTTACGTCATCCCTAAACGAGAATCTCACGATAGAGTGCGTTGAGATCACTGCCATCGAGGACAATTCGAGTCAGAAACATTGAAATATAGTTAGAAAATAATGGTGATGATTAAAAAAACTTTGAAATATATTTTTCAGGCTTTACATGTATGAAATAATCGTTTAAATTGAAAGTTTTGAAGCATATTTTGGTTGTTTTATGAAAACACAACCTTGCGTCAGGGTAACAGTGGTGTAGTGGTCTCTTGGCCCCCTTCACACCCGTGACGTAGCCCCCACCCCGCAGCGTCCAAGCCGTGTGTAGGTTTTCCCGCCTGAATCCGAGAATCCCGTTCTTTGAAAAAATCTCTAAATATTTAGGAAGCGTTTCTGGGAAATTTATTTGCAGATTCGTACTTCAATAGAGATTCACTACACAGAAAAAATACAAAAAAATATCATGCAACTACCCCATTCCAAGGGTTCATTGTTGAAATTAATAAACCAAAACCCATAATTTGGAATGTGAAACCCTAAATATATTCTGAAAAAACCCTGAAGTTGACTTGAGCATGTTATTGATCAACGTTTCTTGTGTACCAACATAAACTCCACCAACTCATTTCTGAGCTGGTTGATGTAATTCATGTTGAAAGTATCACTTGTTTTGACAGGTATTTTGAGGGGAATAAAGTCGTCGTGAGGGTGATCAAAAACATCAAGAAAGGAGAAAAGATATACGAGAATTATGGGCCGATTTTCACGCAAACGCCGAAAGCAGAAAGGCAGGCGACGCTGAAGAATCAATATTGGTTCGAGTGCAGTTGCGAGCCCTGCTCGAGGAACTGGCCGATGCTCGACGGAATGGACGTATCTACGATGCGTTTCCCGTGTGACGACACGGCATGCGACAATGTTGTTGTTGTGCCCGTCAACACGGGCAGTTTCATGATGCAATGCAACAAGTGCGGCAGGCTTACCAACATCATGAAAGGACTGAAGGTCTTACAGGTAATGTTGATATCATGCCTTCACTAGGGTGAGTCCTCGGCAATCACTGAACTTCCAAGTAATTTAGACTTGCTGGTTGCGATTTTTAGTTTCACAATATTGTATTCTCGCGATATTGACATCTTCTGTCGTTATGGTTATTCCTTGTATAGTTTTGTACCGTCAAACTCCTTTAACCCTAATTGGACCAGGGTGTCACTAGTGTCACCAAAAACATCTAAGGTATTCCACTGCTGCCCGAAAGTATCACCGGAGTAACCAAAATTGAATTGCAACTTTAAAATTGACTGACAGCTGAATTTCTGAAATGTTAATCTGAGCTATTGGAAGTCTAAAAATGAAATTATGACAATAATTTCGAATGAAATCAATGAAAAAATGTTCAAAATAGTGTGAGCCTCCGCTCACTGATCTAACCCAGCAGTGAGGGGACTGAGCGAACTCCACCTATGCTCCCTTCCTCCATTGGGGGTCGGCGGGGTGGAGCGGGCATAGAACCGTCCCCGCTCCACGGGCGCGACCACCATCTTAGGCGCCCGCCACCAGAAGCGCTCACGTTGGCCTGAGGTCACCGTCCGCCAATCACGGGCCGCCACGGATCCCTGCTCGGACACCTGTTGACGGAGGGTGGGGGCTCTCACAAAGAAATGATCTAGTCACCGCGTGGAGTGGCCATAACCGTCCCAGTCCTTGAAGCTTAAATCCGCGCTTCTCTGCATAAGATAGATACGAATATCGACCCCCTTAATGCAAGTAGTGTTTGGATTCCCCTCGATATCATTCCGACGAGAAAGCCCTGTTGCCCACGAGTCTGATATACGAGTTTCCCCCTTTTCCTCCAACGGTAAGACTTCGTGACATCCGTTTGGACCATCCCCCGAGATCTTCTCATCACACCACCTTTGGATTTCCTTCGGGCCCCACCGCTGTGAGTGTACAAAACTAATCTATACATTGGCCAATGTTAGTTGTGTTCAAATGTGTAGGAATAACTAGTTCAATTCGAGTAAATGAACAATTTAGTAATATCAGTCAGTCAGTCGAGTAAGACGTTAAATTGTGTAAAATCGAGTAGTCATTAGTAAAGTCATTTGTAAAATCGTTTGTAAGAAAGAGAGAAAGGAGATTGAAAACGCACGAATTTCATGTAAAACCATTTATTTTGTAACTTGTAATTTGTTTGCTCACAAGAATCTTAACGTAGAGTCACATTACCTTTTATTTTCATTAAAAGAGTTCCTATTAGTTTGTAAAATTGCATTTCTCATTTAACTACCTAAATTTCCGTAACAGACAGGTTTTACGTGTGATCACACTATTTTCGTGCGATCACACCATTTTAGTGCGACGCATCATTTTCATGCGTGCGCAGTTCACCGTGCACAGTTTCACTTTTCGTGCACTAACACTTCCCTTCAGGAAACTAACTTCAGACCTAACCATATTTAGAGATTTACCAGTACTAGACCCTTCAGGTATTATTTTGATTTTAAGAGCCTTCAGCTACCTCCAAACTGCTACAGCTGTCTACCAGGTAATTATTAATTATTTCAAAATTCAGTTTCAATATTCACATTAAATTCAATTACCTTAGCTTATGTCAATATAGCCTCTCAACCTATATTTGGGTCGGTTTTAAACGGGTTCACTCGAGAATCTTCAATTCAACAGTAGTCCCAAGCTTACAATAGTCATTCATAATGTCCAGACTTTTATAATAGCTCACGAAAATAGGTTCAAAAATTCAACTCTGCCCATCAAATTTGAAATTTATTGTAATTAGAATCTAGTTACTCCGGTGACATTTGGGTCGGTAGTGGAATTCCTAAGATGTTTTTGGTGACACTCCAATTAGGGTTAACAGTTTTGCTTCAGAATCTACCAAGGTAGCGGAGGTTCTTCACTTTTCAAGGTTGAAAAAAAATGTTCTCTAAAACCAAATTTCCACTTATGTTTTACGTTTTAGGTCTTCCTGAACAATTTTGGTTCTGGGTATGTCTGTCATGAAATCCTTGTCACAGCCATAACTTCTACATTTCCCAACCGATTTCGATGAAATTGTACGATGGGATTGTACAGATTGGGGTGTTGATGGTCCCCTATGAAAACTATTGCCCTCGAACTGATAGTAGCCACCGCGCATGCCCAAACGTAAAATCAGGCAGCTCAGCATCTTTCGCAATCGACGTGTTTGGGAAACTGGTTCCATTCAGTATCAGTCGCGTCAATCCCTTAGCAATATACGCTGGAGACGCGCCTTGAAAACGCACATTGACGTGAGATCCTAACGTGAATTTAGTCGCAGAATATTAAAATACATCTCATGGACTTGGAAATAGTTCTCAAGATCACTGAGTCAGTATCACTGGGCACTATGATTTTCATATAGTATCCACATGTACATGATTTTAACAATTAATTCAACTCAATGAGACAACGATTTAAAGTAAAACTCCGCCAACAGTACACGAGTTTCTTTTGTGGTTCTAGGATTCGGAAAGTTTGTTCCGCCTTGGCGAGAGCTTCCTGCAGGGCGGAGAAATTCACAAGGCCCTCAGGAAGTTTCTGGAACTTCAATCCCTGCTCTCCAACACCCTTGTGCCGCCATTTAGAGACTTCTACCTGTGTCAACAGAATGTGCGGAACTGCATCATGGCGTTGGGGAACACCCATCCGCCGCTCGATAAATTTGTGCAACGCCAAAGTGTCAATCTCAAAAAACTTTAAAAGACAAATATAAGTAATTAATCATTACATGTGACTGTAATTATTGATAAATTGAAACCTCTCCTTCTCCCACTCATGTAGAGGGGAACTATATCGATATTTTACACTCTTCTACAGCTAGAAAGTTGACGTCAATATGCTGCTGCAACCTTGCGAGAGCCACATTGTATTTACTCAATCAAAGTTTTTACTCCCAGATTGACGTCGAAATATTCCTCGTGAACCCAGCTGATAGCACAGCCTCGAGCGAGTCATAGATAGCGATGGCAACGTGTGAGATGTGGGAGAAGGGAGAATGAAAATCAAATTTAAAGGCGGGCAAAAGGAGGGTTTATTCAGTAAAAACTTACCAATAATTGAGAGGGGTCGGGCCGGAATAAAAGAATGTCGAACGGGTCGCAAATAACGAGGCGAAAGGTGAAGGACCGTACGCGTGGATTCGGTGTCAAGGACAAGACTGCCGTCCTTCCTTTCCCCCTGTCACAGGATCGGTCAATCCCCCTCCTCCTCGTTCACTCGGTGGTCGGGTCATCCGCCTAATATGAACGTCACACTCCCCCCCTGGCGAAAAAATTTGGGGTCATGTTGGGGGCGGTTGATACCAAATTTTACAAAAAAAAAAAAATTTCCAATTTTACTGTTGGGAGGCATTCCTGGGGAAACCGTCCTGGCCCACAGGCCGTGCTACCTATTACAGTTTACATGTGGCTGAATCGAATGAGCCTTACTTTTGTTCTCAATGTATAAGTCAACGGCAGGTGTGGGCGAAGTGGGTGAAAACCCCAGGGACTAACAGGTGGTGGGTGACTTTTGGCCTCCATGTGCAATTTAGGGGGTTTATTGTGAGGCCGGCTCCCTGTATACGGGATAGGACTTCTCTGATATGTTGTTGGTGCAGTGTTGCTGTGGTGCTGTAGATAAGGAGGTCATCCAAGTACCAGATGACATAGATACCATGGATGTCCCCAAAAATCTGCTCCATGATCGAGCTGAGGAGTTGGCCTCCTACTTTCAGCCCAAAGGGGATACGGTTGTACGAGTAGGTACCAAAAGGGCATTTGAATGTGAGGAGTGGTTGGCTTTCAGCAGTGACAGGGATCTGATGATAAGCACAGTTAAAATCTATTAGGGTAAATACTGTTGCTCTGTTGAATCATCAAAAATTAACTTCCCGCGACTGGGGATCGATCTCCTATCGTCTCGATTCTAAATCGGAGCTCCTACCACTTGAGCCAAGGAAGTGGATGGACAGAAATGCGAAGAGGTCGCTGATCACAACATCTCCCCCCCCATTAGGAAATCTGAGGTACTCCGTTACCTACGTCAGGGAGGTGAGGGGCAGCTTTGGCCGGCGTTTTCCAACCCAGTGAGAACGCGCTATTTTTGACTGGCTTCGGAGTTTTTGTTATTCTTCCTTATTGACGGGGCGGGGGATCTGCTGACCTCAACGTTTGTCCGAATAGGCGGTGGCTCGACTCTGTCTCGAGAGGGAGTTGTTTTGATGACCCAATCTTTTAAATGAATGAATGTTTCTCTGAGAAATGCTGAGGAGACGTTTCGTGTCCGGTGCGACTGCGCCACATTGTTGAATCATCAAAAATTAACTTCCCGCGACTGGGGATCGATCTCCTATCGTCTCGATTCTAAATCAGAGCTCCTACCACTTGAGCCAAGGAAGTGGATGGACAGAAATGCGAAGAGGTCGCTGATCACAACAGCTCCGTTGAGGTGCATGAGTAGGTTAGGGATTGTGGGAATGGGGTAGTCAACTGCGTCAATTCGTGCATTGAGTTCTCTCATGTCCACGACGAGCCTATAATTCTGGGGGTCCGTTGGGTGTATTCGTTTCTTGGGGACTAGGAAACACGGGGAAACGCTAGGGCTGAGGGTGGGTGTAATTACTCCCAGGTCGAGGAGCTTCTGTATCTCCGCTCTCATAATTTTTTGGAGGGCTGGAGATACATGATATGTTGGGCATGTTTTGAGGGGAGTTGCATCGGGGCGTAATTTAACGGTGTGCTCTAGCAGATGGGTTCGTCCTAATTTGTCTGTTAGTACATTAGGGTACTCTTGTTGCAATTGTTTTGTGAAGTTATGGTCGAGTTCCCCTATGATAGTTAGGCGGTTGGAGGGGTTTTTCTTGGGATGTGATTGAAGGGGAATGGGTAGATGGTGAGGCGGGAAGGCTACTGGTTGATATGATGCTAAACTTATTATTTATTGACTTTTAATTATCAGTTTGACTAGATTTGCAAAATAAATAACAAGAAAAAAGTGGACTGTATATCAAAGGGTGTTGTACTATAATAAATAACCAGTGACTAGATAATTATGACTTTTTATTAAAACAATAATGAGGTAACAAGATATAAATTATGATGGTAACAAATAACTGTGGATGCCTACCTAAGAGTGGCCACTAAGACTAATATCACAAAGTTGGTAGGTAGCTAACCCCCAAAGTTCCAGTGTAGAAGAAGGAAGCCCAAACTCCAGGTAGATAGGTAGAAGAAGACAGCCAGAAGATAGGTAGATCACAGATATGGGTAGATCACAGAAGAATTGGATTATGGTAACTCTCACCTTGATTTTGGTAGCTAGCTACTTGTGATGCCCTGAGCTGCAGGTGGTCAGCATACAGGGGGATATCCTGGTAGTGGTAGATGATAATCCTGGTAGTCCAAGGGAATCCAACAGAAAGGTGAGATATTGCACTTGATTTTTGGCATACAGTTGAGAATCCACTTCAGGTACTACTTTGGATGAATTTGGATAAACTTTTCTTTGGTGAGAGCAAGATGGAACAAAAGGTATAAGATGGCTGACTTGTTAAGACTCAAAGGTATAAGATGGCTGACTTGTTAAGACTGACTGACTGATGAATGGTGATGAAGGGCTCCAGAGCAGTGATGATGGTGAAATCAGCTGATGATACACTTCACTCACACTTATAATTTTAAAACTGATTATTGTATAGATGGAATTAAGATGAATTTTTATTAGGGTTTTAATTATGAAATGAACAGAAATTATTGATGGATTAAATTGAATTGAATGGATGTGAACATGGATGTAGGCAGATTGAATAATTTATTACATGGAAGAGCAGTATGGAAGTGAATGTATGGAAGTTACAAGGTGAAAGATATAAAGGTGAAGAAGCAGATGATAATACAATTGATAAGTGGTTTCTTGTTTTGAGTTTGTGATACTGAGGGAATTAGAAAAGGATTTTGGGGAAGTTTGATAGGTTTTAGGAAGGATATGGTCAAAAATGTGGTAAATGGTGAGGAGTTGATGCAGTTGATGATGATGACAAGGTGAGTTGCTGATTCCAAGACGTTTTCCAAACATACTCCCCCCAATCAGCAACGTAGGCCTGGAGTATGCACAGCTTCTCACAATGATGACAGGTGCAAAGGTATTAGCTTGACAGCTGGTCGTTTATAAACCCTATGGGCAGTCTTGAGTGTTACCACTCTCACGACGTTATCTGCGCCAGGGTGAACCTTGATAATCCGTGCCATGGACCATTGAGTTGCTGGGACATTGGAGTCGCTAATGAAGACCAGATCACCGACACTCAGATTAGGAGTCCTCTTCGTCCACTTGCCACGATCCTGCATTCCTCGCATATACTCCTCTGTCCAACGATGCCAAAAGAACTGGACCCTCTCACGGACCAGCTCCCAACGCTTGAGACGATTGCTTGGGACATCAGTGAGGTCATATTCAGGAATGGCTGTCAGAGGATGACCAAGAATGAAGTGGCCAGGAGTGAGGGTTTCCAAGTCATCAGGTGCATCAGATACAGGTTGCAGGGGTCTGGAATTGAGGATGCATTCCACCTTGGCAAAGATGGTCGACAATTCCCAACAGGTGAATGGTTGATTACCAACAGTCTTGAAAATTAAAGACTTTGCTGCCTTCACTGCTGCTTCCCAGCTGCCGCCGAAATGTGGTGAGAGTGGGGGGTTGAACTTCCACTGGATGGACAGGTGTGAAGTACTATTGATGATTGCAGTGATAGTGTATTCATCATGGAACCATTTGAAAACTTCCTTCAAATAGGCAGCTGCACCGACAAAATTAGTGCCGCAATCCGAATACATGACAGCAGGTAAGCCTCTTCGGGATACAAACCGATCGAATGTATCCAGGAAATCCTCGATAGATAAACCGAGCGCAAGCTCAAGGTGAACCGCTCTGCTGGTCATGCATATGAAGACACATAGGTATGCCTTTCGAACACCAGAATTTCGACGGAGGGTCTCACGGCACAGGAAGGGACCCGCAAAGTCCACTCCTGTATGAAGGAAGGGACGCACTGCCTTGAAACGTGATGCAGGGAGGTTTCCCATCAGTGGAGACATGATATGCTTGGAATGCCTTATACAGGTTACACATTTATGCTTGACAAGTTTTACCAAATTCCTTGCAGCAGGTATCCAATAATCATGTCTGATGCTAGCAAGCAATGCAGTTGGTCCCACATGATGGTTTTGACGATGGTAGAGGTCAACGATCAAGGTAGTGAGGTGCGATCTTGATGGTAAGAGAATCGGTTGTCGTTGGGACTCAGGTAATGGTGCATTACATAAACGTCCGCCCACACGCAACAGTCCATCCTTGTCAACAAAAACTGCTAATCGGCGAAGCTCCTGAGGTAGGTTGTTTGGATCTGCAGTTGAAAATGGTTCAGGATAATAAAAATATTGTATAAGTTGTATGATATGAAGTTTGGCACGATGAAACTCGAAAGAAGATAATGGACCGGTAGATCTAGCACATCTATGCCTTTTGTGAATACGACAGTTAATTATAAATCGTTTGATATATGCTAGTATGCGTACCATCTTGGTAAAAGATGAATATCGCTCAGTAAAGTGAAGAAATTCAGAACTTTTCTTCACAGCCATGAGTGAGATAACAGTTTGTCTCATCTCAGGGACATGAACAGTTGATGTATCGGTAGATATAGGCCAACTTTCAATTGGCTCATGACACCAGGCTGGTCCTGACCACCAGAGGGAACTCGATTCAAGTGCCAATGGAGACAGACCTCTCGATCCAATGTCAGCAGGATTGTCTGACCCACGAACATGATGCCATGAATTCAGGTTGGTGATGTCCAGAACTTGCTGCACACGGTTGGCGACGAAGGTCTGGAGAAGATATGTTGGTGTCTTCAACCAGGCCAAGACGATGGTGGAGTCCGTGAAGCAGAAGACATCCTGGATGCTGAGCGTTTGGATTAGTCGTTGAAGAGACTGAATGATACGGGCTAAGAGCAGTGTTCCACAGAGTTCCAGACGAGGAACGGTAAGCGATTTCAGTGGGGCCACTTTGGTTTTGGCCTTGAGCATGGTAAGTGACACACAATCACCTTGAGAAGCTCTCAAGTACACAACGCCACAATAACCTTTTTCTGAAGCATCAGAGAAACACAACAGCTGATACGTAGGGTTGGAGTGCGGAAACATGCGAGGGATTGCAATGGACGATAACGTTGAAAGTTCTGATGTGAACTGATTCCACGTAGCCTTGATTTCATCTGAAACCTCCTCATCCCATCCAATCTTCAATTTCCAGAGCTCCTGGAGAATGCATTTAGCCTGGAATATGACAGGCGTCAAATATCCGAGGGGATCAAACAGGCGGGCGATCACTGAAGAGATGCTTCGCTTGGTACATGTGCTGGATGGAGGTGTCACATGATACGAAAAGGTGTCGTCTGCAGGGTTCCATTGCATGCCCAAGATCTTGGTTATAGAGGGCTCCTCAGAATGGATCTCCACCGGTGATTGGGTTGTTGCAGTGTTATTAAGAAGTGATGGGTAGTTGGTTTGCCACTTGTCCAGCTCAAATCCACCTTTAGACAAGAGACTGATCAACTGTCGTTTAATTTCAGTCAACTGCTCGATAGTGTCAGCTCCGTAAGCGATATCGTCCACATATGTGTGGTGCAGCAATGCTGAGGATGCTTCTGGGAAGTCACCACCTTCATCTGCCACAAGTTGATGAAGTACCCGCTGTGCAAGGTAAGGTGAACAGCGTTGACCATATGTTACCGTTTTAAGGTCATAATACTGTATTGGGTCAGATGGGTCAGATCTCCAGGCAATTTGCTGGTAGCAATGGTCCTCGGGTATTACCAGAATTTGCCGAAACATTTTGACAATATCACATGTCAAAACATATTTATGACAACGGAAATGCAGGACTATGTCGCAAATATCAGCCTGCAACTTGGGCCCACTGAACAGATAATCATTCAGCGACCCACATGGTGTTGGAAAGCTGGCGTCGAAGACCACTCGGAGTTTCTTGGAGCCATCAGGACAGATCTTGAATACAGGATGATGCGGTATTAAATATTTAGGTTCAGATGTAGAGAGTGACATGTGGCCTAAGGATATGTACTCATCCATGAACTTATGGTACTCAGCCTGAAGTTCCTGGTCCTTGGAGAACTTCCTCTCCAGTGATTGGAGACGGCCTATCACCTTGTTGGACTCCACAGGAAATGAAGGAGCAACAGTGGTTTTGAAGGGCAAGGCCACAACATAGCGCCCATCACTGGTACGCTGATGGGTCTCCACGAAGTGAGTTTCACAGTCAGCATCTTCCTGTGACTCATGAGGTCGGACTGATGTTGGTTCCTCAACCTCCCAGAAGCGCTCAATCAGGTGCGAAATGTCAGAACAGGTTAACAAGGACACTCCAGAAGTGATATGGTCATCAGAAGCATATTTCCCAAGGACAGTGTAGCCAAAAACGGTATCCATCAGTCGAGGTCCGTGCTCATGGATAACTATTGGCGTTCCAGTGACGATGTCAGGGTACAGATCAGCACCTAGAAGGAATGAGATGGGACCAGGTGTGGTGAAACTCGGGTCACTCAAGGAGTACGACTTGTAATCATGCCAGATGTCAGAGTCCAATGAGACTTGTGGTAAAGGTGGGGTTATTGAAGGAACCACAATAGCTTCAGTTTCCAAGGGCGATGCAGCAGAAGGAGCAGAGAAAGTGATGGCTACCTTCCCTTTCACATTCTTAAGTGGAGAATGATTGACGCCTGAGATATTATGGCGGAAAGGTCGGGTGGTTTGACCTAACTGCCTAGCGCACTGTTCCGTCACAAACGAAAACATGCTTCCAGGGTCAAGCAGACCTCTGAAGCTATGGAGTGTCCCACTAAGGTCCTTGATATGGGCAATGACAGTTCCAAGCAAGACTGTTTGCTGTTGTGCAGAAGTGCTTGCACCAGTAAAGCCAGAAGCCTGAGCACTGGAACTTGGAACTGGTTGTTCCTGGGGAGTCACTCGTGGAAGATGGAGTTCAGTGTGATGTCGACCTTCACACTCTCTGCATGAAAATTTGGATGAACACTCCTTGGTACGATGGAAGGGGTGTAAGCAGTTGCGGCATCCTTGGAATTGCTTGAGCATGTCCAAGCGTTGCTGGGGCGGAGCAGCTTTAAATTTGTTGCAGGACAAGATTGTATGAGACTCCTTACAAACAAAGCACGTCAAATCCTGAGGGTTATTGGATTTGCTGGGCCTCACCTGTTGAATGGTGTTTGGCTTGGATGAGTGTGCGAGGAGAGCTTGATGAGATTTGCGATTGGATGATGAACCAAACTTATTAGGAGACCTAAAGGTGGCGCTTTGGGACTTTGACTCTGGTTTGGAGTTGGCATCCGAAGTACTAGGTTTGCTTACAGGATCCTGAGTCAACCTAAGTACATGACACCGGCCCTGTATGAATTCCTCCAATGCCTCACAGGAAGGAAATTCCTCCCCAATCTGCTCTATCTCAAAGGCCTCACGGGTGACATGGTCCAACCCTCGAAGAGCCAACTCACACAAAAGGTAATTGCTCAGATTGGGAATCCCAAGGTTCTTTAAGGATGTGATGCTTTCCATCACTCCAGACAGATACGACTGAAGTGAAGCATAGGTTGGTTTCCCAGATGCTGGTTTGAAAGATAGCAAATGCTCCAGGTGATTGGAAGCAATTTTGCGCTTGTCATCATAAACCCTAAGTAGAGCCTCCCAAGCCTGCTCAAAGTTTTCCTCAGCAACTGGTATATGCTTGATGACATCAAATGCCGGACCCTGTAGGTAGCCCACTAAATAATGGAAGCGTTCCACGGGGGACAGAGACAGTTCATTTTTGATGAGAGAGGTGAAAAGCTGCTTAAACGATGGCCACTGTGAGATGTCACCGCTGAAGGTCTTGATAGGTATCTTTGGTAGAATGGCCCTCGGACGTGGACCTCCTGGGAGCTGAGAAGCATCAAGGAAGGAGAGAGAGGAACGTTGAGGAGGGTTTTGCATAGAAAGGATGTGGATTTCATAACCTTTGGCTTCATAATACTGAAGCTTAGTATCCTCAAACAGTTTGTTATCCTCAGAGGTAGGAAATATGGCGTCACTGTGAGTTTCAGCATACTCAACAGCTTCAGACCACTTTCTATGGAACTTATCCATAATGGCATCTAAACAGGAAGCCATACCCCTAAAAACCATCCTATCAGATTCAATTGTAAGGGCAGATAACCCTTTGGTCCTAACAAATTGAATCTCCCTGGCAGCAATATCAATGCCGGCCTTGACTTTCATCAAACCCCTAAGGGTCACGTGACTGCCACCCGGACTAGTCATGACTATATTTGATGACTAGAAAATTGATTAGATAAATAGATAATAAATAACAATGAGATAAATAGAAACAAACGATGCAATAAATAGAACACAGATATATATAAAGATTCAATAAATAATGTACCTACCTAATATCACAGTTATTTTACTTATACCTATCACAAATATATCACAGATGGTTACCTCACAAAAAATCACAGACTGGTTACTTATCACAGTGCAATGTACAACTGGTACCAATATGGGTTGATTGTACCAATTACTTGGATCAATCAAGCTCCAAAAAGATTCGGTCGATTGGACCAAAAAATGGTTGATATGATGCTAAACTTATTATTTATTGACTTTTAATTATCAGTTTGACTAGATTTGCAAAATAAATAACAAGAAAATAGTGGACTGTATATCAAAGGGTGTTGTACTATAATAAATAACCAGTGACTAGATAATTATGACTTTTTATTAAAACAATAATGAGGTAACAAGATATAAATTATGATGGTAACAAATAACTGTGGATGCCTACCTAAGAGTGGCCACTAAGACTAATATCACAAAGTTGGTAGGTAGCTAACCCCCAAAGTTCCAGTGTAGAAGAAGGAAGCCCAAACTCCAGGTAGATAGGTAGAAGAAGACAGCCAGAAGATAGGTAGATCACAGATATGGGTAGATCACAGAAGAATTGGATTATGGTAACTCTCACCTTGATTTTGGTAGCTAGCTACTTGTGATGCCCTGAGCTGCAGGTGGTCAGCATACAGGGGGATATCCTGGTAGTGGTAGATGATAATCCTGGTAGTCCAAGGGAATCCAACAGAAAGGTGAGATATTGCACTTGATTTTTGGCATACAGTTGAGAATCCACTTCAGGTACTACTTTGGATGAATTTGGATAAACTTTTCTTTGGTGAGAGCAAGATGGAACAAAAGGTATAAGATGGCTGACTTGTTAAGACTCAAAGGTATAAGATGGCTGACTTGTTAAGACTGACTGACTGATGAATGGTGATGAAGGGCTCCAGAGCAGTGATGATGGTGAAATCAGCTGATGATACACTTCACTCACACTTATAATTTTAAAACTGATTATTGTATAGATGGAATTAAGATGAATTTTTATTAGGGTTTTAATTATGAAATGAACAGAAATTATTGATGGATTAAATTGAATTGAATGGATGTGAACATGGATGTAGGCAGATTGAATAATTTATTACATGGAAGAGCAGTATGGAAGTGAATGTATGGAAGTTACAAGGTGAAAGATATAAAGGTGAAGAAGCAGATGATAATACAATTGATAAGTGGTTTCTTGTTTTGAGTTTGTGATACTGAGGGAATTAGAAAAGGATTTTGGGGAAGTTTGATAGGTTTTAGGAAGGATATGGTCAAAAATGTGGTAAATGGTGAGGAGTTGATGCAGTTGATGATGATGACAAGGTGAGTTGCTGATTCCAAGACGTTTTCCAAACAGCTACTGTGGTGGTTGCTGCGTCGTACCGGAGGCCGGTCTTTTTGAAGAAGTCCAGGCCACCCAGTACGTCATGAGGGAGCTGTTCCAGTAAGTAAAAGGTGTGTTCCCATCGCTGAGGCCCAAATGTGACAGGGAGGGTCACAGTGAACCGAGTTGTAACTAGCTCACCGTTACCTACTGTGAGGGAGAGTGGTGGGCACTGCACTGGTCGAATAGATTTGGATAGGACAGTATTGTTAAAATAGGCCCAGTTTAGGGCGGAAATCGAGGCTCCTGTATCCAATAGCATGTGGGCAGGAGTGGAGGCTAAGGCTACTGGGAGGAGTGGGGGGTTGACGGTTGTGTGACTAAAGAGGGATGTGAGGGTTTGAGTTGATGATTCTGGAGCACTACCAATTACCTCCTGCATTGGCAGTGTTGGGAGTTTTCCTGGTTCGTGGTGGTGGGGGTATATGGAGGTTCTATGTTCAGAGACATGAGTGGCGGTGGCCTGCTCCGATTTGGGCGATTAGAACGCTTATAGGCCATTGATCGTTGTGTGGGTATGGATTTCGGTTAAGAGACAGATAGATGTAATCTGCACAGTTGGTCCTGTGTTTGGGCAAGGGAAACTAGCGCGTCTAATTCTGCTCTTGTCGTTGGTTTAATGGAAAAAATTAGTTGGGTGCGTGTATTGACATTCAACCCAGCCAATATTACGTCGACCAATGCTGCTTCATCTTGTAGGGTCCCTAGGATGTCCGCAGTGGCTGCTATATTTTGCACATATGTGCGGAATGTTTCTGAGGGGGCCTGGGGGCGGTATAAATATTTATGTTGTAGTAGGGCTAGGGCTGGGGCAGTGAAGAAATCCTCCCTGAATTTTTCTATAAATGCTGGGTAGGATATCGCTGATGGAGTAACTGACATAACGTAATCTGTTATGTAAGTGTAGCGAGGTTGGAGTGCTAAGGCCTGGATAATGTTGGGGAATAGATCTGGGGCTAATTTGGTTAATTTGGACAACTCTAGTATGAAGCAATAAGCTGATTCAGAGTTGTCATGGTAAAAGGGAGGCAATTTGTTTAATTGTTGTGCTATCGAATCAGGTAAATTGTATTGTCGTGGCTCTGGGCGTGGAGGTTCTGAAGTAGGTTTGGTTGGTTTTGAGTCAATAATCTTACATTCTGGACATTTGTACGTTGATTTACGTTCTAGGGTTAGTTTTTTCCAATTTCTGTATGTTATGTTTACACAATTGGGATGGAAGGTTCTTATGCAGTGACTACAAAAAATTGGGTTGGCTTGTTGATCATCAGGGAGTGGGATGTCACATACATTACAATATTCCATTGTTTCCTCTGTTGGGGGATTTGACGTGGCCATTTGGAGAGGAAGGGTTGGTTTTTATTTGACTTAAATCGGTAAAGTAGGATATGTGAGATTGTGTTTTCACAAGGTGGGGTTTTCAGAGCAATTTATCAAATTGTGGGTCTCAGAGAGTAGGTACCTACCTTGGATGCAACGAACTTGGGGTTTCAATTGAAAATTAATGGGGTCAGGTGGACTTATTGTTATGATCAGTATTTTTAAAAAAACGCTAAAAGGCTAATTAAAAGGTGAAGTTAAATTCGGCGGGGTTGATAATAATTAACGTAGGAGTATAAAAAAAATTATAGTAAATTTAGGTAGTGAGTTGATTTTTGGGGAAAACTAAAAAGGGTGAAAGGGTTTCTGGGGAATCAAGAAATATTTGATTTGTATATTGGGGCAGATCAAATACCTAGTTAGTTCAGGGCTGTTGGTAATTTGTTGCGAAATAATCAGGAGTGTTGGGGGTGAGTGGCTACTACTCTGTGTAATTGTGTGGAAGCGAGCAGTGCGATCTAGCGGTGGCCAGTCGTACTGATACGAGGTGGGCTGAGCGGTGGGCGCTGGGCGGGCGACGATTGAACTAAGCACAAACAACAAGGAAGGCGAGTGGGAAAATGGGTCCGTGGAAAGCAAACGATTAAGTTTTACCTAATTATCTGCTACCATGTGAGGTGTGGGAGAAGGGAGAATGAATGTAAAGGCGGGCAAAAGGAGGGTTTATTCAGTAAAAACTTACCAATAATTGAGAGGGGTCGGGCCGGAATAAAAGAATGTCGAACGGGTTGCGAATAACGAGGCGAAAGGTGAAAGACCGTACGCGTGGATTCGGTGTCAAGGACAAGACTGCCGTCCCTCCTTTCCCCCTGTCACAGGATCGGTCAATCCCCCTTCTCCTCGTTCACTCTGTGGTCGGGTCATCCGCCTAATATGAACGTCACAAACGATATATCGATATAGAGAACTGATCGGATGGTTACAACGGATGGTTGTTTCAACTCTTTTCTAACTTAGAAAACAAGAAAAGTAAGTGGGTAGGGTACTCATCTAAACTAACTACAAAGAAACCACTCATGTCGATCAGAACAAAGTGAAAAATAACTAAAATGTAGATAAAAACCTGTATTGAAAATAATATTCACAAACAACGAACATATAAATACTTGAATATGCTCTTCTAACTGAAGAAACCTTACCTACTCCAGAACTCCCATATTCACTTTCGTTCCCATGCCGATCTGCAGCACCACTTCTGGCGTCAATAAATCCGTAGTCTGCAACCAAAAGTAAAAAAATTAAGTACCTCCACGGTATTTAGAGATTGATGTTTTGAGATTAGCTACTATACATCGGATCATCTATACAATCAGCTTTTGAATAAGAGAAAGCTGTTGCTACAGAGGTAGCGAAGGTACAGGTAAGGAGGAAGTAGGGATGGAGAAGGGGGGAGAGAAGGTCCGCTTGGCTTGGACCAGCAGTCACAAGAAGAATCTCGAGGTAGTGAGTACCCAAAACCACGATAACCTCATAATGTGACTGATATTTTGTATACACACAAACTATCCCTATTATACATATTTGTTTATCTATATATTATACAAACTGGAAATGTACAAAAACTCACATAATTACACAAACTTCATGTCTGGGTGTGTGGCAGACACCTAGACATAATTATACATACCGCCACTGTGGGTGGCTTGTACATACTTATACTGTACTCACATACCAGTAGAGAGGTCAGGGGCAGGTTTGGAGCCCGTCAGGGGAAAAGCAATACCCAAGGGAAGAGAGAGATTGGGATATTATGTACATGTACCCTACAAATTTATGTATCTATACGAATTTATGTACCGTAAAACCGTCAAACTATACCCCAAGATTTACTCCAAAACATTTCCAAATACAATTTCTCCCACTCGAAATGGGTTAAATTTATTTTTTTTGATAAGTGAATTGATCTTCAGGGCTTCCTTAACATTATGAGTGGTCGAGCTCATTGATCAGATAATTATAACCCCCCTATTTAATTGTTTAAATGTTGGAGTAAAGTCTAAGTGAAGTGCGTCTATCTTTACTCCGCTCCGAAAAACTCACGGTTATCGCTACAGAAACGGGCAGTGGTGCAATGATACTAGTCGGGATTGAATTCATTACCCCAGAAATACTTGATAATATCAAGTAGGTACCTATGTTTAATATTATTATAAAATATATTCTGAAAAATCGAACTTTTTAGCTTGAAAAATACAAGTTATACCTAAGAAAAATATAAATTCCAATGATCATTTATTTCAACGAATTTGCTTGAAATGCAATATTTCTGGTTTAGAGATCACAATTTCAGTCTTCCAGTGTAGACAGACTTATGTAGGTAATCGAGCAAAACTTTCTACTAGTAAAGAAATATCAAAGGACAATAAACGATAAACGAATGACTTAACTAAATCACAGAAAAAGTCTGTTTCACATTCGATAACTTTCAAATGAATTGTAATGGTAAATTCCAAAGTTAACCCACGAGTAAATAATATGGTAAATCACAACTTATGAGACCAAAACACGTTTATGTTCATATCATAATGCAGCTGTTCAGTTGTAAAGTTTTGGTATACGAAGCTTTTTCTCATTTCTTCTCCCCATCTCTAACTTCTGACATGAGATGCACTAGAAACCTTACATTCAACACTGCGAAAATTATGAAAATCAAATATTTTTCGAGATTAAATAAGAAAAATATGAGTGAGGCTACCTTTATTCCAACCTTTATAGTGCAGTAAAGATACCCAGTTTTTGGAGTAAAGTTACCATCAAATTTTTGGTAAGCAAAGGCATAACTAAGAAAACTCTTTTTTGAGAATTTGATTAGTGTATTTTGTTCAAAATAAGATGTTGAAAGTGATATGATGAGGGCTTGCCTGGTAAATCCACTCCAAACACCTGATATGGAAGAAATTTTGGAGCACGCGAAACAGGACAAAAACAGCTGAACAGGAAACAATGACTGATAACAGCTGATAACATTGATAAAGGCGCCATCGCAAGCCGCATCGATTCTCTGGGATGTGGAGAATAACGAAAACACAATAGCTAACTTTTATCTAAGTTCTACCTTGCTTACGTCACAATTGAAGATTCTCACTTTTTGGGGTAAAGTTACCCGTGGTGGGGTAAAGTTTGACGGTTTTACGGTATACACAAAAATTGACGTAATTTAATTATACAATTTATAATACGTTAGATTCGTAATGCGGCAATGCCCACAGAAGCTATGTGCCACACCCACTTGGCAGATGTTTTCTTCATTAGAGTAGGTACCTTTTTATAATTCAAGTTTCAATTAATAAACATGTTAGCACTCCGACAAGTTATCTAACAGTGGTCGTAGCAATTGAGGGGTTTCCTACAAGAACAAGATAAGTCCAAAGTTTGAAAAAACCCGGTTAAGGCGCCATTTTGTTCCTGAATGTGTGTGATATCTGTTGGATCCTCATTAGCGAATTTTCAAAGAAAATGAAGCTATTGCAATGGCCTCAAAATTTTTAGAATCGACTTTTTCGAAAAATTTTCACACTGAAATCCGTTTTGGAACATTCTGAAACGATCCCTGAAGTTTTTCCAAAAATCATATGTATATATATATATATGTGTCATTCCGGACGATAACTTGAGTAATTGTTTAAAATTTTTTTTTTAGTTTTTGCCAAAATGTTTGTAACAACAAACCATAGGTCAAGTTCGTTAACCAGCAATTTTGGACAATCCAAAGTGGTCCAAAATTCAAAAAAACTCCAAAAAAATGGGTTTTTCCCGTTTTTTTGAGGTTTATACATTGAAAATCATGGTAATTTATGGTATATTCGGATTCAGCACAAAATTTCTGATATGAATGCTTTTTTCAAAAATGAAAATTGTCCAAAATTAAGAAAAGTTTGTAGCTATATATATATAATGAATACGAGCGTATATTTGTTGTAACCAGAAATGGAGTAGCCGTGTGGGTACTCTATGAGTTCGTAGAGACGACTAGAACATGAATATGGACTCCTAAGACCTTCAAAGCATACCCAGCAATAATTTGCAGCGTGTTATTAGCGAATTTTCAAAGAAAGTGAAGCTATTGCAATGGCCTCAAAATTTTTAGAATCGACTTTTTCGGAAAATTTTCAAAAAATTTTCGAAAAAAAAAAAAAAAAAGAGTCCTCGTTCAAATATTTAATCGACAACTGCCACCGATAGAAACGTTTAAAACCGAGTGTATTATTGAAAATCGCACGATTTTTTCGTACATATCGCGAATACATTTAAATGTTATTAAATTAATTACTTAGATGCAGCATGTAACGCACCAAGGAGAAAAATATGTGATAAACAAGGTGACTTGTTGTGGTGAGGTTGGGAACTAGTGATCATGAACGCGATCTGTCGCATTCATCTTTAACTACGCCCAGGAGCTTCCACAATCAGAACGCTTTCCGGGCTCCCAGATTCAGCTTTCAGCCCAGTGATTTCACGTCTTCCGGGACGTCGATTATTGGTGTAAAAGCATGTAAAAAACAATATATACATATATATAAACCAAGAATCGAAAAAAAAAACTTTCTACAACAAATTGCAACACCATTGGTCCTTTTCTTAACCACACCTTAAACTGAATGATTTCTTTGAAAATTCGCTCATTAATTCATGCTGCATGAATGGACTTTTATTATTATAGTGGTTGCCAACCACATGGCATTTGTGTATACTTATGGAAAGTTCCCATAAAATATAATTCATTCGTATTCTGACAATCTACTAGTTTCTTGTACTAATATTGAGACCTAGAGGTTGTTACAATATCTAGTAACAAGTTCATTTCGGCAAGAACCGAACAGGTCCAAGTCTACGGGAGGCTTCAAAATGTGCGCATTTTGCAGGAGAATTCTAGTCCTCTCTATTTCCGTAAGAACAAAATAAGTCGTGACAACACTGCGCCTGAAGGTCAGGGCGTCGCATTCCCAGCGTGGATGTTATTCCCATGTGTATTATTATTTTGTTTATTGTTGTTTTATATTTCTGATGGTATTCCCATGTGTATATTTCTTCTTTTTTTTTGTATATTTCTGATGTGTATATTGTGTACATTTTCAGTTATTTTTTCTCTCAAACCAAAATATTTGGAGTTTCTGAACATTTTCTTTTTTCCCTAATAAAGGTTTTTGATGAAACGACTGCTTGTCTACTTATCTATTCATTAATTTTTCAAATCCTTAAGATAGTAGGAACTATTATTTTCTCCTTCATGTTACTGATGGTGAAACAAAGAAAACATGGAAATTGAACCAGCAACATAGGCATCTAAAAAAACATTTTAAATGTTCTAGTTGTCAGTTTTTAAACACAGTTCGGAAATAGCTTCATTATTATTATAAAAACAGAAAATTTGATTATCGTCATAAACATGCTAAACGTGTTCACGTCATAAACATGCAGTACTTGGGCTTCAGTGAAAATTCAGCAAGAACCAAACAAGTCACGTTTTGCAACCGGAGGGGGAAAATTCAGGAAAAGGCCTTTCACAAAATTCAGCAGGTTTAGAATTTTCGATTTCGGACTTATCTTGTTCTTGTAGGAAACCCCTCAATTGTTTTCCTGAACATGTAATGTCAATTTATAAATGAATAAAAATATTGTTGAAAAAACTTGATCTTACACTGAATTCTCGAGCAGCTTCAAACGCTGCTACAATGCTCGTGTCGTACACTGAAATTTTACAAGCAACGAGAGCCTGAATGCAGCAGTTGATTCTGGCAATGATTTCTCTATCTCGGGAATCAACTTTCTGCAACAAAAGAGAAAATAAAGGTTGCAACACGGAGAGTTCTTGATGTGTGATGTCCAGGATGGGAATGTAGGCGTTTTTGGCCAATATCGACGCCCAAACTTGTTTTGGTCCTTCAAACTGTATTCAGTCGAGGACACAGATTTCCCACACGTCACTCGCGGAGATCTGGTGGGTCACCTCCTGCTGAAGACGGATTTCATAACCCTGAAGCTACTGAAGTGCAGCAAATCAAATAGAGTGCTCTAGGAGAGATCACATCAACTCTTCGAGTGTCATTGATAATTTTCAACATTAATTAATTATGTTGAGTTGGATGATAAATATGTCTTCTGTCTGATATTAGATGTCAAAAAGACCCCTTTTGGTTTAGTATTTTCAATAATGAACCTCTGGAATCGACCAAGAAATTTTTTTTTTAACCCCCCCCCCCCCCAAATTGTTGGTTTACGTTTCAAGGTACGTAGAATTCGAAAATCGAATAAAAATTTTTCCGTCCATCCGCCGTACGCGGCATTTTCCTTAGTTTCCGTGGAACGATTTTTATGAAATTTGGTAGGTATATACAGGTTGTCCAAGTAACGACGCTCCCCCCACTTATTTTCTCTAATTGTGTGAGAAAAAAAATTGGACAGACGCTATTATTCATAATTTTTTGAGTAGAATTCAAAAATGACAAAATTGCGCAGCACGCAATTGCGCAATCGTGCGCAACCATGATCAAGTTTGTTTTTTCAAATGGGAACCCCCATTTTTTATTGCAGATTCGAATTCTACGTCAAATTTTATGAAAATTTTACTTCGACAACTCGTTTTTTTGGACGCACACAACCCGCTCAGCGAGCGCTCAAAGATGCGCAACCCAGGGATTGAGCCATAGTTGAGATGAAGGTAGACCTCAAGTGTGGCACAATACTTAGCACTGTTTTTCCACGCTGAAAGCGTGCTGATATCCCTTTCTTGATTTGATTTCATTTTACCTTATTTAAAGCCGAAAAAGTCACTGTTTGAGGAGGAAATCATCGACTTTCTTATGAAGGGTAAGAATCATCCCAATGAAGTGTAAAAAAACTGTAAGATTTATAAAATTGTGTCAGAAAAGAAATAATTTGTGAAGGAAACGATACTCGGAAAAAATTGCACGGAAATTCGATGATTTCCTCCTCAAAAATAGACTTTTTCGGCTGTAAATGAGGTAAAATGAAATCAAATCAAGAAAGGGATATCAGCACGCTATTCAGCGGGGAAATAAAGTGCTAAGTGATGTGCCACACTTGAGGTTTACCTTCATCTCAACTATGGCGCAATCCCTGGGTTGCGCATCTTTGAGCGCGCGCTGAGCGGGTTGTGCAATAAAACGCTGCAAATCATTGCTCAAAGGTTTATTATTTTCTGTGTAGATCACCCTTCTGTATAGATCACTGGTTTTCTATCAATAGCACCTACCACCATCTGTATTCTCCCTTGACCTTCCCTCTCAAATTTCAGCTTCCTGAGTTCAATAGGATTGAAAATGGCTTCGGAGCTCGAATGCTGAAGACGCCTGGGAGATCACTGATCAGCTGAGTGAGCTCCGAAGCCATTTTCAATCCTATTGAACGCAGGAAGCTGAAATTTGAGAGGGAAGGTCAAGGGAGAATACAGATGGTGGTAGGTGCTATTGATGGAAAACCAGTGATCTATACAGAAGGGTGATCTATACAGAAAATAATAAACCTTTGAGCAATGATTTGCAGCGTTTTTTACCTACCAACATTTTTTTACCTACCAACTTTTTTTTACCTACCAACTATTGGTAGGTACTACCTACCACACCATACTGGCTTCACACCTTCACAATCAAGTTTATTAGAAAGAACTAAACGCTTCACACTCGATTCGAAAAATAGAAAGCTTCATATGGAAATTTGATTACTGGTTACGCAGAAGGCAAAACTGTATACAAATCGAAGAAATGAACAGCGATCGCATTTTAGTCAGATAAAATTTGAATGGAGATTAGACCTCTTTTGCGATTCACACTCATGATTCTGTTTTATCGAAGGAAAACCTTCAAGTACTCGTAGGGACCGAACGGTTTGTCCTACAGAGCTCCGGGTGGTCTCAAAAATTTTTAAAAATTCAATACTATTTAAAATTGGTGAAAAAACGATACCTTTATTTCGAGAGTTTTCGAGCTAGGGCAGTCTTGAAAATTTCAACCCTTAATGTTCACCCCTTAGAAGTGACTGACATCAACCAAAAGCTTCGCGGCACAACTAGACCCCAAATGGAGCCCATATACCAAATTTGAACCAAATCGGTCCAGTGTTGCTAAGAAAAGTGCCGCGTACGGCGGACGGACGGAAATTTTTTATTCGATTTTCGTATTCTACGTACCTTGAAACGTAAAACATCAAATTTTGAGGGGGGGTTAAAATTTTTTTTTTTTCTTGCTCGATTCCAAGGGCTTATTATTGAAAATAATAAACCAAAATGTAGAAATTGGCACTCGTAAGAAGTTGATGTGATCTCTCCAATGTAGTAATAATAATACAAACTTACCAAATCAAGGTTGCGTGCGAAGCCGCCGGCTCCTCCATCTTCCAATGGGGTGGGGTAGATCCAAATATACCCGTTAGTGCCTATAATACAGCTGGCGCCACAGATATTGTGGAAATGCGTTTTCGTTCTTCTAATCAGAGTGGGAGGAACTTTGATAAATACTCCTTGGGAGAGCTGCGTCAGAACAGAACAGAATACGATAAGATAGATGGTAACATAATATGTAACAGTCGATTATGGTAGGACCACATCTTATGCTGATTACAATACTCTGGATTTCCTGCACAATGAAGTAGGGGAGCCAGGAGGAGACACTCAGGTTTTAGATTGGGGGTTCAGATCCCGATAAGTGACTGGTCTACTATTCATTAGGAACACCATTGACCTTAGGGAACACGCTCAAGGGAAGGGTTTCCTGCACAATGAAAAAAAAAAAAAAAAAAATCAATCAAAAATGTTTTTATTTGTAAATGGCCTTATCAGGCAATACAAAAGTCGGAAACATACATATAAAACAATAACAAATTATCAAATAATTACATAAATTTAATTTTTATTTAGTTCTTGGCGATCATTGTAAAAAACTCTGCAGGGTCATAGAGTTCCAGTTGAACGAGTATTCTTCTGACCTTGATCTTGAACGATTTATAGGGTAGTTTCTTTGTTATATCATCCAAGGAATTGAAGAAACGGCAACCAATTTGATGAGGGTTGGAGGTCATAGACGAGTTCAACCTGGCCTTAGGGGGACACAAGTTATGACGGGACCTCGTAAAGTGGTCGTGCGTTGTGAACCCAGTGGAGAAGGCGTCCAGTTCGCTCTTCACAAGCAGCAGGCAGTCGAGGACATACATACTAGGGATGGGTATCGATACTCGATATTTCAAAATATCGATACTTTCGTACCGATACTCGATATTTTAGAATCGATACTACACTATCCGATATTTTTGGATATCGATACTTTGGATCCGATATTTCTAAATATCGAATATCGATACTGTTCTCGCGGAAAATTCAACATAATAGCTAAAAAATGAAGAAGATAGAGAGGCTTTTGGGTCATTACCAGAGACCTTCAAAACGTGGCACTTATTTTTATAAAATGTGGCACAATAAAATGTGGCAATGTGGCACTTATTGTGGTCGAATGAGGCATTTATTTCAGCTGATGTGGTATTTATTTTTTTCAACTTTCCACCCCCTCCCCGCCATAAAAGGGATGTTAAACCAATAAATCATGAAACTTAAAAGCATATCAACTACTGTATTATGTATATCAACTATTTACAAGTATTTCCAACAAATTTACATGTATTTACAACATGTTAAATTCAATTATAAAACAATTTGCAGTCACCAGTAATCCACTTCTTATAAAGGGTCACGTTTAAACTAGAATCTCTAGGCATATTGAAGATTGAGGAAAAACGAAAATGAGCGCGATATTTACAGTAAGAAACTTCAGCTTGGTATGAAGGACGTGGGGAACGGAAATGATATATATACCGAATGGTGCTCCCCGACCCTAATGGATGTACCTACTCAGGTACACATGCACTTCCCATTATGATCCTGCATCGGACTTTCTAATCTGCATCCAGGAAAGTTATTTTTGAACGGACCCTAACAACAGCCGAAGACCCACGTTGACCTGTGATGATAAGTTAATCTTACCTGGTTTTAGCAAACATCCATTCGTCATATTTTTCTCGGCGTTCTCGGGCGTTAGTAAAAATAAGTAATAGTAAAATAAGGCGAAATGTGGCACAAAATGTGGCATTTTCAAAGAAATCAACGAAATATGGCATTTTACCGAAAAATGGGCCGAATGTGGCATTTTAGTGTGGCGCCGTGGCAATGTGGCATTTGAAGGTCTCTGGTCATTACTCTTTGGTGGCACAAATAACGTTTATATCATGGAAAAAATCACTCTGCTTGGACTCTTAATAGTGAAAAATGAATAAAAGTTGTTGAAAACATTATTTTCTTAAGAAAATTGTATGATATTGATAGTTTGTGACACTAAAGTATCGATACTCGATATTTTAAAATATCGATACTCATGCCCAACGATACTTGGAATATCGATACTCGGATACGATACAGTATCGATACAAAATATCGATACTTTTAAAACGATACCCATCCCTAATACATACTAGGCAGAGTTAGAATGCCTTGAGCTTTGAAGTGTCCTCGGCAGCTTTCACTCAAACCCAGCTTTAATATGGTGCGGAGAGCCCTTTTTTGCACTCTGAAAGCCGCCTCAGCATGGCTGGAGTTACCCCACAGTGCGACGCAGTACGAGAGACGGCTGGCGAAACCAGCGTGATGCACCATGAGAAGTACTTCGGGGGACACAGCATAAGCTAGTCTACGTAGGAGGAAATTGCAAGAGGACAGCTTCGAAGAGAGCCTCTCTATGTGGCTGAGCCATGATAATCTATTGTCCACTGAGACACCCAGGACATCAACCGCATTCTCAAGTCGACCGTTGAGTTTAAAAATCAACTCTTGGGTTTTGCTATCATTCAAAATTAAAGCGTTCGCAGCACACCACTTCTTTACTGAGTCTTCGGAGTTTGAAACATTGCTGCTCAGGGATTTAGTATCAGGTGCTGCAGATATTACTGTTATATCATCTGCATAAAGGATCAGCTGCCCTGACTCCATAGACTGGTATGACACATCGTTCATATGTAAGAAGAAAAGGCACGGTCCCAGGACAGGGGGGGAAGTAAGTCAGCGGGGAGGTTCTAGATAGGGAGACTATTTTTCCATTAGAAGGTAAAGGTTAACTGAGCAGCTTGAGGGAATAAAACCCTTCCCACCAATGTCAACAAATAGCTAGCCAAACACGAGCACCATCTTTCAGCGGATCACTACCCCACATGTATCAGATCCGCCAATATTCCCACAGATCCCATAGGCTGATCTCAGATTTGTCATAGCCCACCTAATTTATTTGGAATTTTCCAGGAAAATGAGGAAGCTAAAGGTGCGATTTCCCTGGCGTGTCTGCGGCGGGCGGCTTGTCTCGGCGGCTATGCTCCCAGACGCTCCCCACTGCTTCAGTGTTTTTAGATGAAACCGATTTCCCTAGCGCGGCCGCGGCCGTCGGCTCGTCTTGGCGGCTACATGGCCCATTCAGGGCGGCTACATGACAGCCGCCGCGGCTGCGACCCGACTGGTCTAGTGAGCAGTCCAGCCGCGCTGCCTTCGCGACTAGGGTATGCAAACCCGCAATGTTTTTACATTTTACTGTGAATTACAGTACTGAACCTGGCGTGTTTAGCACTCAAACTCACAAGAAGATCAGTACCAAATAGAGATGGGCAAAACGGTTCACCAAGAAGAACGGCTCTGAGCGCTCCGCTCATTCAAAAGATCCGGATCTTTTCGACGGATCAGTGGCTCTTTTTGGCTCTTTTGAGCTCGTATTTATTGTAGAGATGAAAATACTATGAAAAACGCTACAAATTGTTACACAACGGTTTATTTTAGTTCTGCCCGGAAATGTTTATTCGATTATTGGATTCTAGACTACCTTGAATCCTAAGCCATGAAATTTTGAGGGCGAGAGGGAATAATTTCTCTGTTGCTCGATTCCAATGGTTCATTATTGAAAATAATAACCCAAAAAGCGCTGTTGTTCAATAAAGATGTTCAACAAATCCTTCAAAAATCAACGAAAATTAATAAATGAACACGATTAAAGCAATGAATAAGTAAGACTTGAAAATACAGTTTTTGTTAAAATATTTATTTATATGAAATCTGCATTTTTTATGCCTCTAATGACAAACCTCAATTTTAAAAAAAATTTCTTAGTAGGTATAACATTTTTATAATATAACATTCTGATGTTATATCATGTTATTCAACAAAGAAAATTAAGGTAACCAAGGTGAAAGAGAATAAACGAAAACCAATAAGTACGTAAGCTTCAATATTGATAATATTGGTAAGATAAGGCTGTGCTTTTGCTTGCCTTTTGAACTTGTATCAGAAAGCTCCTCACAAAAAATCATGATGTAAAAATCATGGAAAGGAGGGAGAAAAAACAACAGGAAGAAAAAACAACGGAAAGAATCAAAAAGTGGGTCACAGAAAACACTGGAAAAATACGGTAAAGTTTACGACCAAAAATACAATAATGCATGTGGTGGTACGATACAATTCCGCAACATTGTATTGTTTGATCGACTTATATAATATTTTCCCTCGGAATTATCGTACGGTTTGGCAACAGTGAGCTGGAGAAAAGGAAGTCCTAATTTTCCCGAACACTGCCGATCTCAAAAAAAAACCGAAGATCGAAGAGCCGCCGTTCATTTGTTTTAGTGGATCTCAAGAGATCCGAAGATCGAAGAACCGCGATTCATTTGTCATTTTTACTGATCCGCAGTTCACTCGCTCTTTTGAAGAACCGATCTTCACCGAACACTGAGCTCAAAAGATCCGAAGAGCCGCGGTTCATTTTTGCTGACCCGTGGTTCACTCGCTCTTCTGAAAGACCCGGCTCAAAGAGCCGGATCTTCAATGAGCGACCCATCTCTAGTACCAAACGAACATTTTCTCTTCTCATAAATACAACCCTCTGGAAAGAGAGACAATGACTCTGTCTATATTTATGTGCAAACATGACATGTTTATACATTAAGAAATGTACATACCTATCTATTATTTCACACCTGAAAAGTCTAGGTACTAAGTGGATGTTGCACATAAATATGAGGAGTTTGATTCCAGAAGGTACTAACGACCATTTCTATCGATATTGAGTTAACACTTGCCCAGGGTTTTAGGGGGGTAGTTCTTCGCAAAAATGCGATCGTTTAGAAGCAAAAGATTATCTATTCCCTCGAAAAACAAGGGTGAATATTCCGTTTAATTTCAAAAGGTACTGTATCCAGCACAATGGCGGTCTGTTACCTATCCGTTTTGTTTCAAAGAGTGCTTTATCCACTTCGTTTGTTTTCAAAAAGTACTATATTCATAAACCTGATATTTCAAATCTTGTTCAAAATTATTTTAAACTTTGAACTAATATACCTTTCTTTCCAAAAATATTTATTATAATTTAGAAAATTGTTGGGCCACAACAATAATCTCGCGCAACATTATCGAAACTGGGGGGAGGGGGGAAACGGCCGCGCCGCGCCGCTGAGAACACGTTGTTCTGCAGCGCGGCGCGGCCGGCGGCTGAGTAGGTACATGACAAAATCGCCAGCAAGGCCGAAAACATGAAAAAAATGCCAAGTGAAAACATATTGTTTAGTAATGCATGCATTCCAGGGGACGTCCCATTGGAAAAGCATTGGGTCAATTAATACCAGTTGGTAAGCGAAAAAACTGTTCACTCGGTGTAATTGATCAAGTATTACAGGCAAGAAATAGTGACCCCCCCCCCTCTCATCCTGATCCACCTTAACATTTCTAGCGGCATGGGAGCCTCAAATTTGAAGAGCATTTTAAAAACCATGATCTACGAAACCCAACATGCAAATTCGAGTCAAGCCAGTCTGACACAACAGCGGAAATACATCGTAACGTTGAACTTTCATAAATTTGTTTTGGTAGGCAGTCCGTCCGGCAGTCAGTTCATTTCCGTATTCAAGGTGAAACACACACAAAAAAAGAAGAAAAAAAAACCATGAAATATGCGGTTTATGGTGTCCTGGCACCATAGTGGCACCACTATTAGTTCCATGGTGGGACAGAGAATAATTCATGCAAAACGGAGGTACAATGAGAATTTCGGATATTTTGTGAATATCATCCACCCACTCGCCCCCTCCTCTTGCGAATTTTGATACTCTGGTGGAATAGTGTGCAAATATTTATGAGTCGAACAAAAAAGAAACACTCAAAACGGTTGGAAATTGAGGCCTGGGCAGAGTTTACAGATTATGCCCGCGAACGCACGTTTTTTGAGCATTAACCCCCCCTTTCCCCCTTTAAAAAGAAAAATTCGAAATTCCGGTGACGTAGTGCACAACTAGATAGGTTTCCGCGTCGAACAAAAAAAGAACCAGGAAAATCGGTTGAGTACTAAGGCCTGTGCAGACGACACAAGATTTTGCCACACACACACACACACACAGACATTCACCTATGGTTTTTTGCGGATTTGGATTCAAAATGGTCTAAAACGGATTTCTGTGTGGTTATTGCTTCCGAGTCTACCAAGGTAGCGGAAGCTTTGTTTTCACTTTTCAAGGACGAAAAAAAAAGTACTCCAAAATCAAAATTTTCACTCGCGTTTTGCGTTTTAGACCTTTCTGAACAATTTTGGTTCCGTGTCTGTCTGTCTGTGTGTCTGTCATGAATTCCTTGTAACGCGCATAACTATACGAAGTTATTGTCCGATTTCTGTGAAATTTTCAGGGATTGTGCGGGTTGGTGTGTAGATGGTCCCCTATGAAAATCACTACCTTCGGACTGATAGTAGCCACTGCGCATGCGCAAACGTGAATTTCCTTGTAACAGCCATAACTTCTACATTTTCTATCCGATTCCAATGAAATTTTCAAGGATGTTACAGATTAGTATTTAGATGGTCCCCTATGAAAATCATCACCCCCGGACTGATAGTAGCCGCTGCGCATGCGCAAACGTGAATTCCTTGTAACGTCCATAACTTCTACATTTTCTACCCGATTTCGATGAAATTTTCAAGGATGTTACAGATTATCTTGTGTTGATGTTCTGATGTTTTGAGATTAATTACTATGCATCGGATCATCTATACAATCGGGTTATAGATACGAGGAAGCTATGTGCCACAACCACTTGGCAGACTTTTTTTTTCTGTTGAGTGTTGTCCAATTTTACCCCAGGTTGATCGCGTAAGTACGCCCAAGTCTTACTGTGGTACGCCCTAAAAAGTGGCATTTTGAGCGGGGAAAAATGCTTGAAACTCGGGCAGAATCAGAAGATTCGGAACTCTATTAGTGACAGTCGACAACTGGTAAAAAAGAGAAGACAAACAGGAACTTGAACTGAGGCAGGAGACATATCAATCGGTAATCTTGTGTGATACGCTTGAAAAGTCAACTGCGCATGTATCGAACTAGAAGTTCTGAAACAAATCCAGAACCACTTGGACTGGTTCGGGACTGCTTCTCCAAACAACGAACTTGCAGTTCTGGACTACACAGAACTGGTTCTGAGCCTCTCCGAACAAACCTACCTTAAACTAACTTATCGACATATAAATTATTGTAACATTCACTGGTCCATGATTAGGGATGGCAACGATATATCGATATATGAAATATATCGATATATTACGTTTGATATATCGATATATTTATATCGATATAGAGAACCGATATTATCGGTCAATATCGATATATTTACCGATATATCGCAATCTGTTTTCTAGTAAAAAATTTCAAGATTTTTTCCGTGTTTTAGACCTAAACGCTTGCATACGAGTCTGCAACACATTGAAACATTTTCATGCTCGATTTTCGACTCAGGTGATCAGGGAGCTCAATTTTCGACTCAGCTGATCTGGTAATATCAAACTGTAAAGTACCTACCTAACTGTAAAGTACCTACCTGTAAAGTACCTAACAACTTCACTTCTGATGGTCATTATGACCACATAATGACCATCCATGACGATCCATGATGATTATCATCATTGTGGCGACTTGGGACAAATTTCGTTAGCAAATTTCGTTAGCGAATTTCGTCGCAACAAATTTCGTGACGATTTTTTTTTTATGTGCCATATGAAAGACATGAAAATGTCAAAAAATTTATTTTTTTTAGTAAAAATTAAATATTGAAATGAATGGACGAGAAGGGACGCCTGTACTTGTAAAAACACCAAGTAATTTTATTCCAAATTTTGTAGGTACCTACGTGATGGGTTGATTTCAGACTGTTGACTTCAGCTCAGACATGATTGTGTAATAGTATACACCTACAGTGGCTCTGAAGGCTCAATTACTTGACTTAAGCCAAAATTAATAGAGGCTCGTCCAGCTTAAAACTACCTGCTATACGAAGTGAAGCAGGTTTTCACAACAATTATTTTCAATTTTGATGGATCACGATCGTCTACAGTAGCTATACCCCTGTCAATTTATAAATTAATTTAACAGTGCAATGACATTTTCGCACTTTTTTCCAGTTTTCAAACAATGAATTTCCATCATTCATACCCAGTAACTTTTGAAAGTAGGTTAATACTTATTTCACACGGTTTTTCCAAATACATCTTCCGATATGTCGAGTATATCGATAATATTTCCTCCAAAATGATGTTAGTAACTTTTAAATTCGCCTACCTACTTAATTTTCCAAGTTTTTCCAAGTAGATACTCCGATATGTCCATAAATGTCATCCTAAATGATTTTTATATTGTTTTAAAACTATTAAATTCACCTACCTACTTCACATGTTTTTGACATTTTCATGTCTTTCATATGGCACATAAAAAAAAATCGTCACGAAATTTGATGCAACGAAATTTGTTGCAACGAAATTTGATGCGACGAAATTTGTCCCAAGTCGCCACAATGATGATTATGACGATCAGAAGTGAAGTTGTTAGGTACTTTACAGGTAGGTACTTTACAGTTAGGTAGGTACTTTACAGTTTGATATTACCAGATCAGCTGAGTCGAAAATCGAGCTCCCAGATCAGCTGAGTCGAAAATTGAGTTCCCAGATCAGCTGAGTCGAAACTCGAGCTCCCAGATCAGCTGAGTCGAAAAATCGAGCTCCCAGATCAGCTGAGTCGAAAATCGAGCTCCCAGATCAGCTGAGTTGAAAAATCGAGCTCCCAGATCAGCTGAGTCGAAATTCGAGCTCCCAGATCAGCTGAGTCGAAAATCGAGCTCCCAGATCAGCTGAGTCGAAAATCGAGCTCCCAGATGTCTCGGGAAGGGAGGGGGGGGGGGCATGAAAATGTTTCAATGTGTTGCAGACTCGTATGCAAGCGTTTTAATAGTTCATTTTAAAGTAGATCTTCCAATACATCGAAATATCGATATATTTTCTCCGATATATCGAAGGTATCGATATCTCATTGACGATATATCATTTGATCGATATATTTCATTCGATATGCCATCCCTATCCATGATACCGTTTTCCAACTACTTTGTCTCTTATAAAATTCGTTCAATGGGGTGTTCGCATGGGTCGGAAAAACTGTTCATTGTTATTTTTATCTAAACTAGACCTCATTCTGAGAAGACACCAACCGCGACCTTCTAGCGTGAGAAGGCCTTTTCTTTCAAAGTTTCGAATGTTTATGACGTCACTGGGCTGGGGGGTCCCACCCAAGCGAGAGGGGCGAGTGACGTCATAATCATTCGAAACAATGAAAAATCATAGAAAAAGGCCTCCTCACGCTAGAAGGTCGCGGTTGGTGTCAAAATTCTGAGAATGAGGTCTACTTTCGATTAAAAATTTAAAAAAATCAGGCGCATTGATTATTCAAATCCCACAGCTACATCAGACTGCAGGGAGTTCCGTAATCTCCACGAATTACAAGTTACTCGTACTCAAAATTTACCTTGCCATACTTCAAATTTCTCGTGTGCAACGACAAGGACCCATCAGACTGCGAAACATTTTGAACTTCAGCACTAATCAAGTCCCCTTCGGACAAATATTGTCTCATCATGTGCTCGTCCTCCACGGACCTCCGCCTCTGGAAACCGGGAAGTCAAACTTGAACATCATAAATATTATGGTTATAACAAAATATATAAGATTTATGAGTAACGTAATTTACGACTCTAAGGGCCGGTTTCACCAACGCGGATTAAATAGAATTAATCCTCGACAGAGGATGAAGTAGCGCGTTATCATTGCTCATCTAAACCTCATCACGAAAGTGCCGTGGCGGCTGGAAGGAAATTTTTTTATTCGATTTCCGAGTTCTACGTACCTTGAAACGTAAAACATAACATTTTAAGGGGGGAGGGGGGGGGGGTCGACATTTTTTTCTTGCTCGATTCCAATCGCTTATTATTGAAAATAATAAACCAAAACAATCATCTTGATATCATTCTTTTCATTTCCAGAATTTTTGCTTCAGTTAATCATTTTTTTTGTTCCTCTACGTTACAACGATGTAGTTGATCATAATATTTCATTGGAACACGTTTTTATTTAATAAATTCGTACCTACTTAGTACATCGTGTTTCTACAAAAAAAATATAATGATAATAAAAAAAACTTGTAACCGATACAAAAAATAAATATAACCTTTTCCATGCTTTTTTCGTCCATAATGGGGTATTTCGGTGGGTCGTAAATTCAGGTTTTTGACCTAAAATTTGGATTCAGCACCATTGAAAACCGCTAAACTCCAACTTTTTGTAGAAAAAGTTGAAAAAATAAATAGAGATCACACGTTTGAAAAAAAGGCGGACCTCCATGAACGCACACACACTACGCTGCGGGCGTGTGTGTGTAGTATTTTTAGTATCCAAGGCCCCAAGGCGTTCGGGGCCGCACTGGATTAGTGGAAAGTCTCGATCCAAGGTCAGCAAGTTAATACGTCACAACAACTCACTACGTCACATCATTCAAATCTTCAACTTTCATTAGCTTCCCTAATTTCTTCTAAACATTTTCTCGACGAACAGACCCGATTACCGTTATTCCTGACCCATGCTCTTTTGAAAAAAAAAATTAAAAAAATTGACTGAAATACCCCATTGCATAGATACAAACACAGAAACCACGAAGTATCCACGAAATACCAAAAATCATTTTCCCTTGGTCTGTTCTGTAGTCACAAAAACCTAGGATACACATTTTATATAATATACAAAATGTGTATCCTAGGTTTATGTGACTACAGAAATACTACTACAGAAAGACTACCTTATATTATAAGGTATTAGGTGTATCTGAAATTAGCTTGAAATTTCCTTAAAAAAAGTCTGCCAAGTGGGTGTGGCACATAGCTTCCTCGTATCCATAACCAGATTGTACAGATGATCCGATGCATAGTAGTTAACCTCAAAACATCAAAACAAGTTAATCTGTAACATCCCTGAAAATTTAATTGAAATCGGATGGAAAATGTAGAAGTTATGGCTGTTACAAGGAATTCACGTTTGCGCATGCGCAGTCGCTTCTATCAGTCCGGGGATGATGAATTTCATAGGGGACCGTCTACACACCAACCCGCACAATCCCTGAAAATTTCATTGAAATCGGACAATAACTTCGTATAGTTATGCGCGTTACAAGGAATTCATGACAGGCACTGAACCAAAATTGTTCAGAAAGGTCTAAAACGCAAAACGCGAGTGAAAATTTTGATTTTGGAGAACTTTTTTTTTTCGTCCTTGAAAAGTGAAAACAAAGCTTCCGCTACCTTGGTAGACTCGGAAGCAAAAAGGAGTTAAAAAGATCTTAGTTAATTTCCACAAAAATAATGAGTTACAAGTTAAATCGATTTTGACGGTTAGGTCACCATCAGTAACAAACAATAACTTCAAGTTCATAACTTCCGTGGAAATAGACTTCTCCGTGTTTTGTTGAAATGGGTTCCCACAACCTCGTCGCGAGCGAAGTACCAGAGACAGCATAATTCAGCTGCCGGAGCACAGAGGTCAAAACTGAATAACTTAAAATTGGTGGAGCTGGGATACTGAAATTGTTCTCATAACGACAGTAAATAAATTGACGACAGTAAATGTATTGATAAGTCAGTCAAATGTTATCAAAGTTGAACATTTTTAATAAGGAAACAACAAAAAAATGTAAAACTACTAAGAAAATTATTATTGCTTCCTCACTACCGAAGGCAGGGAAGCTTTGTACTCGTGAAAGAAGTGAAAAAAAAAAAAATGTCCTCCAAAATCAAAATTTCCACTTGCTTTTTGCGTTTGAGAGCTTCCCGAACAATTTTGGTTCCGTGTCTGTCTGTCTGTCTGTCTGTGGTCAATCCTTGTCCCGGGCAAAACTATACTAACCTGTGGTCCGATTTTGATGAAATTTTCAGGGATTGTGCGGGTTAGGTCCTAGACGGTCCCCTATCAATTTCAGCACCTTCGGACCAATAGGAGCGAGTGCGCATGCGCAAACGTGAATTTCCTGGAACCTCGGTTTCTCGGTTTCTAATGAACAGATTTTGCTCAAATTTGGAGGTTAGTTAGGGACTAAGTTCTAAGAGACACCCTATAAGTTTCAATAAAATTAGTCAAGCAATAGCCGCTGCGCATGCGCGAACTTTAAATTTATTGTTACAACCAAAACTCCGCAACTATTCAACCAATTTCGATGAAATTTTCAGGGATTGTGTGGTTTAGGTCCTAGACGGTGGACCGCTGAATAAAATTCTACGTTGAAAATACAAAATAGTATAAACTATAATACCTTATAAAAATAATAAAAATATTATAAACATTAATACCTGCAACCCTATCCCGCATATTATCGCCAATATTTTGGTATTCAATAACTCTTTGAATCATAATTTTTTCGCCAACTGATTCTATACGTCCATGTTACAATGAGTGAGGAAGCTATACTGCCCACCCAACTTGGCAGACGTTTTTTTTTTCTTGGTTGGAGTTTTTGATTGGTAAAATAAAGTATACCTACCTTTAAATTGGGGAGACCATAACATAAAAAGCTTTTTACATTAATTATTAATATTGTTATTAATATCAGTATTTATTATTAATACTGATTGAACCAATCAGTTAATTTTCTGGGCATTGTTATAGACAATCGAATGTCTTGGAAAGCCCATATCGACTTATTGGTGCCCAAACTCTCTTCTGTGATATTTATGATTCGAAAATTGGTCAACGTTGTATCTACTGAAGTGATCCGTTCAGTTTACCATGCCTATTTTGGGCCCAGAATTGCATATGGTATAATTCTATGGGGCAATTCATGTCATGCAATTGAAATTTTCAGGCTTCAGAAAAGAGCAGTGAGAACTATAAGCAATGGGGTACTTGCATGGGTCGGAATTTCGTGTTTTTGACTTCAGATTCGAATTTAGCGCACTTAAAAACGTATATGGACCAGTTTTCAGTTCGAAATTCCATTTAGTTTAGCCGTATTTCAATAAAGAAGTACCGTGCTTTTTAGTGTTGGCGGGCCACTCCTCTTACGTCATCCCTAAACGAGAATCTCACGATAGAGTGCGTTGAGATCACTGCAATCGAGGACGATTCGAGTCAGAAACATTGAAATGTACTTGCAAAATGATGGTGATGATTAAAAAAACTTTGAAATATATTTTTCAGGTTTTTTATGTTTGAATTAATCGTTTAAATTGAAAATTTTGAAGCATAATTTTGGCTGTTTTGCCGATGCCCAGTACATCGGCGCAGGGTACTTCGATAGCAACCCCGTTGCTTATACAGTCATAGTTATCACATTATCAGTTTTTCGGGTGGCCCTTTCTCGTAGTGCAGTCCAAGTTGTCACAGTTGTTAGTTGTTATAGTTTACACCAGTATTTACCATAATTTATTAGTTGATTGGTTTGGAAAAGATAATGTTCACTGTAAAGTTTCAAGAAGCTTTTAATATACGCTTGCATACGAGTCTGCAACACATGTCTTCACTTTTTTCACTTCACCGCTACCTACCCAATCTGCTTTCGAATGTTGTTGATAGTTCTTTTAACTCAGGGGTAGGTATATCTCAGTTTCTTCCGTAAGTACAACAGTTTTGGCAGTATATCATTTATGCGTAAATGTAGGGCTTTCCAACGAATGGTGAACAATTTTTCTACGAACGTGAATGACGAAGATAAAGTTCGATAGGAACAACTTGGCTGTAAGTAGAAATCATCAGAAAAACAACCGTAACTTTTTTTCGTTTATGTGCCAAAGTATTGACATAAAATGTCAATATGCCAAAAAGGAGAGCCATCGACTTGAGTTTCGAGGTAGCTTCCCTGGAAAATATTCCGTACATAAATATTGGCATGTTGTACGATTTTTACGTCAATAACAAGTTCGTCAGCGCCGAAATAAAAGGAGCCAATAATGTGAGGTAAGTTGACACTTTTATAGTAAAAGGTCAGTTGTAATTGTGATTTCTTGTGTGTAGTACTTCTTCATCCAAATGGTTGCTCATTTATTGGAAGTTTCATCGTAGTGTCATTATCCTGTACAACGTAGTACCAATGAGTGTTAGTAAATTGTTAAATAAAACGATGTTGGTTATGTCCAACTTAGAAGAATCTAGCAAATTTGCGAGATTGTGGCTCGAGTATCACCACAACACCGCGATTCCTCACAACCATGTACGATTTCAGTTACAGTGGAGGGAATGCCAGTAGGAAACAAAATCTTTGATGCAACATGTTTCGATTGCGCAGCTAGCAAAATTCAGTATGAAAGCACCACAAAGTGCGAGTGATTCTCCAATTTTATAGCCACAAACGAACGTAAACAAGCCCCCCCCCCCCCCCCCCCCGGGCTTATACATCGGCGCGGGGTACTTCGATAGCAACCCGGGTCTCTTGGCCCCCTTCACACCCGTGACGTGGCCCCCACCCCGCAGTGTCCAAGCCGTGTGTAGGTTTTCCCGCCTGAATCCGAGAATCCCGTTCTTTGAAAAAATCTCTAAATTTTTAGGAAGCGTTTCTGGGAGTTTTATTTGCAGATTCGTACTTCAATAGAGATTCTCTACACAGAAAAAATACAAAAAAATATCATGCAACTACCCCATTTAAGCTTGAAGCACATTTGTAGAGGTTCCTTTTCTCGAAATCGGATACTTACTGTACTGGGAATGTATGTATTGTCTGTCCTCAACTACATCAAAGCAAATATCAGCTCCATTTCAAAAGCATCGGACAATCATGAATACCCGACGAAAAGCCGAAAAAACTTGAACCCTCCGTTCGCCCGCCTCGGTGCATCGCTTAATGAGGAATTTCACCGATTTCTGTTTGCATTTTTCCTGAATAGTTAATGGTGTGGGATAGATGAAAATCGGACTGATTTCGGAAAATAAGTCTCCTGTTATTTTTTGGAGACAATCAAAATTTTTGATTTCAAGATGAAATCAAGATTTTTGATTTCAAAACTAACCGGGAAAACGGACGTGAAGCGGGAACGCTCGCTGATTGGGCTGTTCGGATCGCCGTCTCCTCCCAGTGTTGCCCGTTGGGACGACGAAATCGTGTTTTCTAAGAGAAAAGTTATCAAACAAAAACAGGGAAAACCTAATTTTCCCCATCTTGCTTTTTCCATTTTTTTCTTCAGTTTTTCGATTTCAAACTTTACTGTTTCGTGAAATTTTGCATCTGGGGACTATAGATTTCTCGATCTCAGCGCTTCAAGCGGCCATAAATGAACTATTCCAGGATGACGTCATTTTCCCGTTTTTTTTAAACATTCGTATTTTCTACACTGTTTTGTTTATTCGTAAATTAGGAAGTTCGGGCTGAAAGTTTGCCATAGGGGGTTTTTAGAGGTGCTGAATCCGATTTTGGAGTCAAAACTAGGAAATTCCGACATGGTGAAATTCCTCATTGCTGTCCAATCCAAATGAGAACAAGGCTTTTTAATGTGCTCCCACTACAGTTACAGCAACTAGATGAAAAATCATTCTCGAGAGTCGTGAAGGAGTCTCTTCTACAGGCGGAAATTTATTCACTGGACGAGTTTCGTGGTGTGAAGTGGATATTATGATGTAAATTTTGGTAAATACGGTTCCTTATAGTTAATAGTTCTAGCATCTGGTCAATTAATGTCATAATCGTCCTAGTCATAATAGTCATAAAAGCAGTAGAGGAATATCGAGTACTCTTGCTTGCACTTGACATATCTAGAGTTAACTGGTCTTTCTGTGATTCTTAAATGTTTTATTACTTCTATTTATTGATGTTTTAACTGTGATAATTCTGTGATATTAGGTTTAAGTTGCGTGTTAAACTTATAGTAAATTATTAACTGTTTTTATTTCATTGATAAAAGTATTTATTGGGTGTTCGTCGTATGTTTGTGGGTATGCGGGTCGGTGGGGGCCTCGGTCTCGCTCGGGGGTGGCGCCCTCTGGTGCGTTCATACGCCGGATCGTCAGCGACTCTTCTGTGAGCCGTTTGCGTTTTTGGTTTTGGGACGCCACCATGTTGGGGGGGCCCGGCCGTGGCCGGGGCTCCCCTCTGGCCCCGCACTGCTTTCTGCGGCTATAGCGCATCACACAACTTGTTATTTTCATTATTGTCTTGTTTTTACATTGAATGACCGGTTTCCTATTTTTTTAAATTATTTTTTACATTATTACCTACTTTATGATATGTTACTTTTTATACGACTATTTTTACCATTGTTTGATTTTATAACTGTTATCGACGATTGTATAATGTTATTGACCTTTTATGTATAATGACAATAAAAGCATATTCAAACAATAATTGTATTGCATAATCTGACAAACCTAATCTCTCTTCACCTGTAGCGTGAATTTTTTTTGTTCCCGCCTCAAATCGTAATAGCGCTTTCAGTGGCGAGGTTACCGTCGTTGACGCCAGGTACCGCTCAACCCATTATTCCGAACGTACCTAATTGGTTACTGAGGTTGCAGCTTTAAAGAAAACAAAATATATGAACGAATAATCCTAAAATTATTCCTGAATTTTCGAAGAATATTGGATTTTATAAACCCAGAAGTGAATGGGATGAAATAAAATTAATTTCGGATGGTGATGGCTTTGACATGGCGAAAGGCTCTCTCGTCCATTTTACTTTTTCTCATGCCTTCGACGACGAATGCTGCTTGGTGCTTCCCTGTGTTCTCTCGAGAAAAATACCTTTTATACCGTCTTAATTCAAGATATCTACTCAATTTCGTACCGCGGATTCCCGTCAAAAGTTCGCTTTTCCCCCTTAGAAACGAGAGAATCTGGATTGGATCAGCACAGGATTTTCGAGGCGAATGTTCTACGTCTACGGCGCTCTTCCTTTGTTCTCGTTAACTTCGAAGTCGTCTTTGAAAAATCGTCGTGGAATACCGTCGCTGAATATCGTCCGTCTTCGCTGCTACGTTTCACATTTCAACAAGATTCCACGTTTCGTCGGAGAAAATTTTACTGCTCCACAAATATCGTACCGTTCCAGTTGGGAGGCTGGAAATCTACAAGTTTCTCGTCGGTTCAGCATTCCTGATCGCTGTCCAGAAGTAGTCCTCGTCTCCTCTCCTACCCTCTTCTACCTACATCGAGCAATTTTCAATTTGGCTAAGTACTTAGTTCGTAATACTTTACCTATCCACGGCCGTAGGATCAGAGAAGTAGGAAGTAGTCGGTTTTGGTTACATATTGAGTTTGATAAGTACCGCCTTTTCGGATATACCTGTGACATCCCTGAGAATTTTGTAACGTAAAATTTTGCAATTTTAATAATTCTTTTTGCCTATAATTTTTTTGGTGAAGAAGTGAATATCACCATCAGAAATATTGATTTCATTACATGGATTTTCGAAATCGAACTTAAGTTTTCAAATTTTATATTTCCTCTGGGTTCATCCCCACTCTAGTTTCTATATTTATCTTTCCTTGTCACACACCTAATCAACCTCCATGACATCAAGGGCAGCTGGATCTTCAGCGTCCAATGAGTCCCCACTTGGCTGCCCATGATTCTCAACTTTTGATGCTGATGCTGCGAGGAGAAGTTTGGCATCCAACTCTAAGAAATATACGTCGTGATTGCCACTGAGGCCGGAAAGAAGTGAGAAGAGAGCCAGACGGTATCATCGTTTTCCTCATCTTTCAGCTCTAGCACCTCTTGGCCGCAGCTGATATCGGTCTGAGGTCTTTCTATACTTTTGAATATTTAAGCCCGAAATGAGAGAGACGCAAAAGTTGTAAGACAAAAAGAAATCTGATACGTGTAAATTCTTTACTTTTTAAACAGCCCCTTCATTAATGACTATTCTAAAAATTAAAAATTAAATTTGTTTGTCCTTCGAACATCCTATCAAAACAACATAAAACCAAGTCGGTCTGAGCAAGTAAAATTTAAGTAACGATTTAGGTAGATTAGTGTTTTGGACATTTTCTTAATTTCTAGCATTTTAATGATTATCCATCGTCCTGTAATCAATATTGGGGGCCTAAAACTCGAGAAATGGCACTCACAGGAGATGCCTAACACACATTTAAGGCCTACGTAGAAAATACTTCAAAAAACGCTGCAAATTATTACACAACGGTTTATTATTTTATATAGATCACTCGTCTACAAAATCACCAACCATCCAATATGAAGAGAAAAATAAAAAAATTAAAATAAAATAAAAAAATAAAAAAATCCAAAAAAAATCGAAAAAATAAAAAAAAAAAGAAATCAAAATCACCAACCATCGATCGCATTTCGGTCAGCTCTAATTTGAACGGAGATTAGGCCTCTTTTGCGAATCACACTCGTGTTTTGATTTATATATATATATATTTCAATATAAACCCTTAAATTTTCGTAGGGAGCGAACGGTTTGTCCTACAGAGCTCCGCGTGGTCTCAAAAAATTCTATAGAATCTTAATTTGAAGGAAAAACAATACCTTTATATCGAAATTTTTTGAGTTAGGGCGTTTTCAAAATTTCAAATTGATTTTGGAACCCTTAAGAGTGACCTACATCAACCAAAAGCTTCGGGGCACAACTAGACCCCAAATGGAGCCTACATACCAAATTTCATCAAAATCGGTCAATGCTAAGTGGCAAAAGTGCCGCGTACGGCGTACGGCGTACGGCGGACGGACGGCCAAATTTTTATTCGATTTTTGGATTCTACGTACCTTGAAACGTAAACCATCAAATTTTGAGGGGGTGTTAAAATTTTTTTTTTCTTGGTCGATTCCAAAGGTTCATTATTGAAAATAATAAACCAAAATCAAGTTTTGTGCGCTTTTTCACGATTGTGGACCTCTGTGCGGCGCAGCGGTCGGGACGTTGGTGACGTCACGGTTAACCTACCCGGCTTCAGTGAACAAACCTTCTCTCCTCTACTCACCTTGAAGGTACTCAGTTTTGCGTCCTTAGCCACCAGTATTCAAAATCCCTAGTGGAGGCACCCACAACTCTTTATTTCCTTCGAATTGAGTGCAAAGCGTTTAATAAAATTGATTGTAAAGGGAAAATATGGTTGGTAGGTAGTGGCAATGGAAAACCTGTGTTCTTTGCAGGCGATTGATCTATACAGGAAATCTTTTAATGATAATTTGAAACGTTTTTGAGATTTTATGTCTTTACTATGGCACATAAATGAAAAATCGTCACGCGGGGAGCGTCACGCGGAAATTTCTGATGATTTTCGCTTACATAAAATGTCTCTCGTGGTTGCGTACTTGTACGAAAACTGTAGCCACCGATCGGTTTTTGATTCATTTAGAATTTTAAAAAAATTTTCTCGACGAACAGACCCGATTTCCGTTATTCCTGAGCCATACTCTTTTGAAAAAAAAAAAAAAAAAAAATTAAAAAAATTGACTGAAATACCCCATTATCTAGACAGATTCTCCCATCTTTGAAATGAAAGAGTTGTTAAACGAACAGTACTTGAACCAGGGTGTGTTAAGATAAGGTAGGGGGTTTCCAAGGTGTTGAATCCAAATTCGAGGCTGTAAATGCTATACCACAAAAAATTGCCATCTGTAAGGCGCCCCCAAGATGGTGGATCAGCGAACAAATGGTAGAGTCTACCTCCCACAGTGAAATTGCAGGGAAATGCAACAGCAGGGGGGGGGGGGGGTTGCTTAGCAGGGAAATTGGACTAGTGTGAAATTTTCTGTAGGTAGTTGATCTTTTATAACTTCTTGAATCTAGCATAAATTTAATATAGTAAATTAATCTAGGATTCTTTTAATTTCCTTCTTGGTTTTTTCGGTATCTCGAATAATTAATTATATTTGCATAACAACAGTGATTAAAAACAGTGAACATTCAAGTTCAAGAGAATTTAAGTAGAGGAGAGAGAGATTTCGATGAAACTTTCAGAGATCATGTGGATAGGGGTGCAGATGGTTCCCTATGAAAATCATGGCGCCCAAATTGACAGTAGCCTCTGCGCATGCGCATACGTAAAATCCTTGTAACAGCTATAACACCAACAATGTTCATCCGAATTTGATGAAATTTTGCAGGATTGTTCTAATTGACGTGTAGACGGTTCCGTACGAAAATCATCGCCTCCAGACTAAAGTTTCCACTGCGCATGTGCAAACGTGAATTCCTTGTAACAGCCATAACTTCTTCATTTCTCATCCGATTTCGATGAAATTTTCAAGGTTCATGCGGATTGCGGTGTAGACGTGTAGATGGTTCCCTACGAGGGTTGTGGAAGGTACTTAGAGATTGGTGTTTTGAGATTAACTACTATGCATCGGATCATCTATACAATCGGGTTATGGATACGAGGAAGCTATGTGCCACACCCACTTGGCAGACGCTTTTACAGAAGTTAACTTATATCATCCCTATACCTGGTAAACCATGTAAGTCGAGTTTATCAAATTTCACAGGGGACACTAAAAACTGAATCATTAATTTTTCATTCCATATACAATAAGTTGTTTCGTTCCATTCCATAAAATTGGTGGTAACAGTAGTATTTCAAAGAGCCTGAGACTAATTTCATCAAAATTTACTTCACCGAACGAAAAAATGGACTTACATGCTTTTACCCAGCCTTTGACACCCGACTTACATGGTTTTAAATTTGATTTTCATGAAAATATACCCAGCTTGGGTTATTATTTAATTATAAGCTATGTTACTCATATTTTTCTCCAGGTTTCAAGGTTACACAAAATACCCAAATCGGTGCAAAATGAAAATATTTAAATGAAAATTCATAGGCGTTGACAGTCCAACTTTAAGGCTCCTTGAGTCAAAATGACCGTCTTCAGTCTTAATATTACTAGAGTTGAGCAATAAATTATTCAATATACTACCAATTCCTCAATTACCATTTCTTAAATTACAACCATTACTTATAGGAACACTTTACCTATCACAACCGTAACTAGGTAGGTATGCATTGAATTTAAGCGTTAGGCAACTAGGTACTTTTGTTTCAACAAGGGATGAGTTAAGTATGGGTTAGGGATATGTTGAGGATGGGTTAGGGACGGGTTAGAGATGAACTGGATATGGGTTGAGGATGGGTTAGGGATGGGATAGGGGTTAGGGATAGGTTGGAGATAAGCTAGGGAAGGGTTAAGGGTGGGCTGGGTATAAGTTAGGGGTTGGGATAGGTCAGGGCTGGGTTGGGGATGAACTTGGGATGGGTTAGAGGTTGGAGATAGGTCAGGGCTGGGTTGGGTTAGAAATGGACTAGGGATGGGTTAGGGATGGGATAGGGGTTAGGAATAGGTTGGAGATGGGCTAGGGATGGGTTGGGTATGGGTTAGGGGTTGGGATAGGTCAGGGCTGGGTTGGGTTAGGGATAGGTTGGAGATAAGCTAGGGAAGGGTTAAGGGTGGGCTGGGTATAAGTTAGGGGTTGGGATAGGTCAGGGCTGGGTTGGGGATGAACTTGGGATGGGTTAGAGGTTGGAGATAGGTCAGGGCTGGGTTGGGTTAGAAATGGACTAGGGATGGGTTAGGGATGGGATAGGGGTTAGGAATAGGTTGGAGATGGGCTAGGGATGGGTTGGGTATGGGTTAGGGGTTGGGATAGGTCAGGGCTGGGTTGGGTTAGGGATAGGTTGGAGATAAGCTAGGGAAGGGTTAAGGGTGGGCTGGGTATAAGTTAGGGGTTGGGATAGGTCAGGGCTGGGTTGGGGATGAACTTGGGATGGGTTAGAGGTTGGAGATAGGTCAGGGCTGGGTTGGGTTAGAAATGGACTAGGGATGGGTTAGGAATGGGATAGGGGTTAGGAATAGGTTGGAGATGGGCTAGGGATGGGTTGGGTATGGGTTAGGGGTTGGGATAGGTCAGGGCTGGGTTGGGTTAGGGATAGGTTGGAGATAAGCTAGGGAAGGGTTAAGGGTGGGCTGGGTATAAGTTAGGGGTTGGGATAGGTCAGGGCTGGGTTGGGGATGAACTTGGGATGGGTTAGAGGTTAGAGATAGGTCAGGGCTGGGTTGGGTTAGAAATGGACTAGAGATGGGTTAGGAATGGGATAGGGGTTAGGAATAGGTTGGAGATGGGCTAGGGATGGGTTGGGTATGGGTTAGGGGTTGGGATAGGTCAGGGCTGGGTTGGGTTAGAAATGGACTAGGGATGGTTTAGGAATGGGATAGGGGTTAGGAATAGGTTGGAGATGGGCTAGGGATGGGTTGGGTATGGGTTAGGGGTTGGGATAGGTCAGGGCTGGGTTGGGTTAGAAATGGACTAGGGATGGGTTAGGAATGGGATAGGGGTTAGGAATAGGTTGGAGATGGGCTAGGGATGGGTTGGGTATGATTTAGGGGTTGGGATAGGTCAGGGCTGGGTTGGGTTAGGGATAGGTTGGAGATAAGCTAGGGAAGGGTTAAGGGTGGGCTGGGTATAAGTTAGGGGTTGGGATAGGTCAGGGCTGGGTTGGGGATGAACTTGGGATGGGTTAGGGGTTGGAGATAGGTCAGGGCTGGGTTGGGTTAGAAATGGACTTGGGATGGGTTAGGAATGGGATAGGGGTTAGGAATAGGTTGGAGATGGGCTAGGGATGGGTTGGGTATGGGTTAGGGGTTGGGATAGGTCAGGGCTGGGTTGGGTTAGAAATGGACTAGGGATGGGTTAGGGATGGGATAGGGGTTAGGGATAGGTTGGAGATAAGCTAGGGAAGGGTTAAGGGTGGGCTGGGTATAAGTTAGGGGTTGGGATAGGTCAGGGCTGGGTTGGGGATGAACTTGGGATGGGTTAGAGGTTGGAGATAGGTCAGGGCTGGGTTGGGTTAGAAATGGACTAGAGATGGGTTAGGAATGGGATAGGGGTTAGGAATAGGTTGGAGATGGGCTAGGGATGGGTTGGGTATGGGTTAGGGGTTGGGATAGGTCAGGGCTGGGTTGGGGATGAACTTGGGATGGGTTAGGGGTTGGAGATAGGTCAGGGCTGGGTTGGGTTAGAAATGGACTAGGGATGGGTTAGGAATGGGATAGGGGTTAGGAATAGGTTGGAGATGGGCTAGGGATGGGTTGGGTATGGGTTAGGGGTTGGGATAGGTCAGGGCTGGGTTGGGTTAGGGATAGGTTGGAGATAAGCTAGGGAAGGGTTAAGGGTGGGCTGGGTATAAGTTAGGGGTTGGGATAGGTCAGGGCTGGGTTGGGGATGAACTTGGGATGGGTTAGAGGTTGGAGATAGGTCAGGGCTGGGTTGGGTTAGAAATGGACTAGAGATGGGTTAGGAATGGGATAGGGGTTAGGAATAGGTTGGAGATGGGCTAGGGATGGTTTGGGTATGGGTTAGGGGTTGGGATAGGTCAGGGCTCGGTTAGGGATGAACTTGGGATGGGTTAGGGGTTGGAGATAGGTCAGGGCTGGGTTGGGTTAGAAATGGACTAGGGATGGGTTAGGAATGGGATAGGGGTTAGGAATAGGTTGGAGATGGGCTAGGGATGGGTTGGGTATGGGTTAGGGGTTGGGATAGGTCAGGGCTGGGTTGGGTTAGGGATAGGTTGGAGATAAGCTAGGGAAGGGTTAAGGGTGGGCTGGGTATAAGTTAGGGGTTGGGATAGGTCAGGGCTGGGTTGGGGATGAACTTGGGATGGGTTAGGGGTTGGAGATAGGTCAGGGCTGGGTTGGGTTAGAAATGGACTAGGGATGGGTTAGGAATGGGATAGGGGTTAGGAATAGGTTGGAGATGGGCTAGGGATGGGTTGGGTATGGGTTAGGGGTTGGGATAGGTCAGGGCTGGGTTGGGTTAGGGATAGGTTGGAGATAAGCTAGGGAAGGGTTAAGGGTGGGCTGGGTATAAGTTAGGGGTTGGGATAGGTCAGGGCTGGGTTGGGGATGAACTTGGGATGGGTTAGGGGTTGGAGATAGGTCAGGGCTGGGTTGGGTTAGAAATGGACTAGGGATGGGTTAGGAATGGGATAGGGGTTAGGAATAGGTTGGAGATGGGCTAGGGATGGGTTGGGTATGGGTTAGGGGTTGGGATAGGTCAGGGCTGGGTTGGGTTAGGGATAGGTTGGAGATAAGCTAGGGAAGGGTTAAGGGTGGGCTGGGTATAAGTTAGGGGTTGGGATAGGTCAGGGCTGGGTTGGGGATGAACTTGGGATGGGTTAGGGGTTGGAGATAGGTCAGGGCTGGGTTGGGTTAGAAATGGACTAGAGATGGGTTAGGAATGGGATAGGGGTTAGGAATAGGTTGGAGATGGACTAGGGATGGGTTGGGTATGGGTTAGGGGATGGGATAGGTCAAGGCTGGGTTAGGGATGAGCTGGGGGTGGGTTATAGATGGACTAGGGGTGGATTGAGAATGGGTTAGGGATTGGCCAGAGCTGGATTTCCTTAATGGTTATCTCTTGTATCATTAATTTTACAGAGTTTCCTGTAAAACATAAGCAGACCAATAGCACACTACTAATCTCTTGTTGTTCTTTCTAACATCAGCATTACAGCTAGGTCAAACAGCCAACAAAATCAATCAATTCATCTAAAATTATCCTTCTAAATAATGTGAAAATAATTGAGAAACACTGCGGAAAAACACGTGATCTTAGGTAGGTCGTGATCTTAACCCGCGAGAGGTGATTCCTGAGCGCAGCGCTAAGATCATTCACATTTTCTGAAATATTTTCGAAAACGGGACTCCTATTGCCAAATCCTCTTTAGTATTTTCCTAGAATATGCCCCTAATGATTCTAACTGTACTCCCGGCTTAATCCGATTTAATGGGGCGGCTGGGGAGGGGTCCCTGAGCGCGACTCTCAAGGGCCTTTCACTCACGTATAAATAGACCAAGTCAGTAACAACCCAAATCATTATTTTTCAAGTTTCTTTGCAGTCTACATCGTTTCTAGTCTTGACATATGTTCTACAAGGGTTCCAGTCTTCCAGTGCATTTTTGCTACATTTTATAGGCACTTGATACTATAAAAAAATTATTTTTTCTATAAGTGGTCCGTGTTATTTATGTCTGCAAAATAACAGAAATTTGTTTATTGCCTGAATGCTAAGTCATCATACCGTATTATAATCTTGTCATTATATGAGTAATGAGAGCTACCAATTTTTCTGAGCTATATGATAAATTTATGTATATACTGCATACGCGCATTGCTTTTTGATATAAACCCCCCACCAACATTTTGTTAGTTAACTATCTGAGAGTAAACATACGGGATTTCAGGTCGCTAGGACGAATAATAGCAGAGTTATAATGGAAAATGTACGAAAAAACAGGGCCTGGGACAAAACAATTTTTATAAATTTTATTAAACATTTTTTAATACACCCCCACTCATATATTTTGTCATTCAACAATCTGAGAGTATACATACGAAGTCGTAGGTCGATAGGACAAATAATAACGGAGTTATAGAAAAATTGTACGAGAAAACGTGACTTGAGCACGGCACTCAGGTATCACCTCCAACCCTCGTTTAAGGGTGATCACCTCTCGCGGGTTAAGGTTGGCTACAGTATGGAAAATCACGTGTCTGCAGAACACAAGGAGTGGAATTTATCGCTGAAATTGAGACTTACAAAAAGGTTTCTATTTATGATCACTTTCTCCGAACTCCATTTATAAATATTGTACTTTTACATGAAAAAAAAAAAAAAAAAAACTGAATATCTTTGATGGAAACTTGCCACCGGCGTGAGCTGCTCACTTTTATGAAGGCATACACAGGACTTACATGGTTTTCCGGCGAAAAAGAGGCAACCGACTTACACGTTTTTTTTAATGCTTTCTGGATAAAAAAAACAAACTATTCTTCAGATTGGAAAACGGCTTCACTAAATGGATCAAGAGACCCTAATTTACCTGAAAAGCTCAAAACCTTATTTTCGAAAAAATACCGACTTACATGGTTTACCAGGTATAGGGACGATATGCTACTACTCCTAAACAACTTACAGCACTACTATTGGACCACAATGACTGATTAGGGGAGTCCCCTCTCACTAGCAAAAGAAATATCATTACCAGCTCTCCACCAGGCAGATTCACAGCAGACAGGAGCAACGTCGCGTGCACTTTTCCGTTCACGTCTACTTTCCATCGTTTCTGCTGGATTTCGGTTATTCGACCAATCACGACGTCGCCCATTTCACCGCTGTAACGACCCTTCAATGATCTTACGTAAATCAGCTTGTTCACCTGTTCAGACAAAATAACAATAATTACGTGTATTAAAAGTAGCCAGACGTTTCATAAAGGCGTCAATGGCCTTTGGAGGGTCTTTTTTGAAGAAGTCATCTGAGCCGGTTATTATTACAGTTCCAGTCTCAATTCGACTGAGTTGCTCTGCTTCGTTTAGCTGGGGGTGGTGGGTGGCAACGTTGCTCCTTCTGACGAGGGGGGGGGGGCAGTGCGTATGAGATTAGACTGCAACGAGGAAGGAACGGCGACCGACTGAGACCCCCTTAACGGTCTCGTAAAAAGTTCGTACTTTTTCAAATAATAATTTGAAAATATTATTCATATTATGAATTTTTTTTAAACCAAATTTATAAACTTTTGAGGTAAAATTTCTCGTCCTGTTAGTAATGATGTTTTCTGGTCTCAATAACTTCCTTTCTATGGACAGCTACTTTCGGTACATTTTCAAAATTTCAATGTAACTTTCTCCAACTCAGAACGAAGAATAAAGAAATTAAGCTACAGAATTAACGAAACCAGATTTTTAGTGTAAATAAAGAGAAGCGTTTGTGCAGAGTTGGAATTTTCAAGGTGGAGGATTTGGGAAGTACGAATTTTCAAAGCTTTCTGACAGGAAAATGATGACTTTTTCCAATTACCTATTTCAATAGTAGTAAAGTAAATGTACAGATGATATTATGTGTGCGGTAAATAAGACGAAATCCTCGTCTTGATATATTTTTGTCTTATGATGAGCTGAGTTTTTACCTGCTCTCGCATGCCTGCTAACGATGACTTTATTTCTCCATTGTCAACGTAAGTGCCATGGCCTCTGCAAAGAAACGGATTATCCAAATATAAGTTTCTTCTTAGATAGATAGGTAAATAAGTGAAAACACAAGGTGAGATCTACAGGTTGTCCCATATGTTATCCACCAAACTTCGGGAGTAGTTTTTACAACTAATTTGCAACAAAAAGTGTCTCCTAGCAATTTTCTTTTAATCCCCTTAAAATCCGACTTTTTTAACTTTTAAGATTTTTTTCGTGTTTTCGACCTTACACCATTCAAACGGTCGTAACTCCCTTAAATTAGACTCAAAAATTAAAAATAAGGACATCGTTGGAAAGAGCGTAAAATTTCTCAATACATGAGCCGTTGACCAGTCGAGAAAAACAAAACGCTGGAGTAGTATTTTTACCTCAAACTTGAAAAATAGTCAATTCCTGTTTTTGGTGAAAATGTTGATGATTTTTCCTCATTGAAACAAGGTATTTGCCAAAGAGGCTCAAAAGATTAAAAACTGCTCCATTTCATCAGCTTTTCAACGGTCACCCAATGTTTAGTTTTACTGTGGAATTTGAGAGAGAAAATTGTGTTTCAATGCGAAAAAACGAGTATTTTTTTTCAACGAAAACGACGGATTGACGTGGGGACGTGGTGCTTCTCCCGTCCAACCGTCAATTACGTTAAAAAAAATGCAAGTTTTTTCGCATTGAAACACCATTTTCTCCCTCAAATTCCACAGTAAAACTAAACATTGGGTGACCGTTGAAAAGCTGATGAATTGGAGAAGTTTTTAAGCTTTTGAGCCTCTCTGGCAAATACCTTGTTTCCATGGGGAAAAATCATCAACATTTTTGAAAAAAAAAAAACAACAAAAATTGACAAATTTTAAAGTTTGAGGTAAAAAAAACTACTCTAGCGTTCAGTTTTTCTCAATTTATCAACGGCTCATCTATTGAGAAATTTCACGCTCTTTCCAACGATATCCTTATTTTTAATTTTTGAGTGCAATTTAAGGGAGTTATGACCGTTTTAAAGGTGTAAGGTCGAAAGGGGGTAAAACAAAAATTGCTAAGAGACAATTATTGTTGCAAATTAGTTGTAGAATCGACTCCCAAAGTTTGGTTGATAACATAATATGTTATTCCCATGTTAACAACATTAACATTATGTTGTTCCCATATTATGAGACACCTTGTATACTCCAACATCAATTTGTTGTTAGAAGGTGTTTGGACCTTCCCGCCCAAAATTGAGCAGTTGATCCAAAGACAAAGTAGTTCCCTAGTTCCAACTTCCGCCGCTAAGGGATTCAGCTAAAAATGCACCAAATTAGATCTTCTCGTACTATCAATGGGTTATTGCATTCAGAATTAATAGGCCAGTATTAGATCTATAAAAATTAATGAACTAATAAAGCAAGGACGATCATAATTAAGAACAACACAGAAAATGAATGCACCGGGCCGATCAAGATGGCTGCGACGAAGAAACCACTCCGCGGTCCCGATGCCTCCGCCATTACTCGATCGTTAGGTACCGGTACACTTTAACTCTGCGCTCTAACATTTTTTCTCATTGAAATACTATATTAGTTCTGTTTAATACAAGTTTTAGTTCTCAACCAGTGTGGTTTATTTAGTTCTCATTCCCGAGGTAAACAGAAGGAATGAAAGATATTGTGGATGGTCTCGTCGGCATCATTGCAAGTTCAGAAAGTAGTTTGTTAGATGGAACGGGTTCAGGTTTGGTTTCATGGCCACACCTATTTGTCTGGTTCCAATTCTCATAGGGGTACAGGGTCCATGGACTAACCGTGTGATTGACGGGTGCCATTGAGGAAAATCCTGTTGGGTGAGCATTTGAAGAAATAAAAGGAGCAGTTCTTCAACTCCTTTTCTACTCCACACAGGTAACTCAGGCCTGTTTACTGAGATATTTCCACAGAGGTAGAAGATAGAGAGGAAACTGCCTAAACCTGCCCACTTTGGGGTCTGGTCGGGAAATGAAAGCGATAGGAAGAACCGCTCTCTCGGCTTGACCGAAAAATAGGAGGTACCTACTCATACCATCTAATCTAGTCGGTACCTATTGAATATTCCAACCTTCATGAATAGTGGTAATTCGACGTTTTAATTTGTTATCGAATTGATTTCAACGTTATGATTTTGCTTTCCTAGGTACCTAAGATTATTTTAAACAAAACTCGTAATAATATTCTTTCACGTAACTAAGTACTAACTACCTAATCATGAATGAAACCTCAATCCAGGAGGTTTTGTCAATCCAGGAAACTATTAAGAGAATCTTCTACATCAATAATTGAATGATGATGTCCATTGAAAAACAATAGAAATGTTGAAATAAAAAAGCCTAAATTCATCATTTTCGGGAAATTTTCAAACTTTGATGTTATGTAAACTTTCCGATAAAATATGCCTGCTAGCGCAAAAATAGTATTTTAAATAATAAATAATTACCTACTCCCTAAAATGCTGAAACTCACAAAAATGGAGACTTTTTTGCGCAAATATTTGAGCTGGAAATCCTCTTCTTATCACTATCCTACCTACTTTTAACTGCAAAAATATTTTTTGCCTAATACTGTTTGCAACCAAGATCAACGTAGATAGGTGAGATTACAGTAGAGGCAGGTGAAAATTGTAACATAAAGTTATCTTGTAGGTAGACGAACAAATCAATTAACAAATCTCATGTTATATTAAAAGCAATAGGTATATATTTCCATTCATTTATTTTCAAATTCATTCTTGTTTCATCATTCAAATTCATTCTTGTTCCGAAAAGACGCCTAGGGACTTGTTTTCCGGAATCTGAAACAAAAATTAGTACCCGCAGGCAGTTAGCTATACTCTTCTCTCTCCAAGTACCTAGTTGAAAGTACCAGTAAGAGGGTAGTAATATGAGTAGGTAAACAATGTACCTATCACACATAAATAAATTTTAATACGATTTCTTACCTCGAAGTTAGGTGGATAGGCAGTTGATTGTTCGACGGACGAATTAAGTAATTCGGACGTAGACTGATGAATGATCATTAGATAGGTATTCCATGATAAAAAGCACGAATCACAAAAGCATCGTTCTGGCGTAATATACTACAGCAAAATAATTGCTATTGCAAATTAACCATTAGGTATTTCCAAAATGATTTCCACCAAAAATGAAACTCGGGCCACAAGACGACAAGACAGAAATACAGAGTTGGTGTGACGCTTGACGTTACTCTAGGTTTGTAGGGTCACGTTGATCCCCAAGAATGAAGGTTAGCATCTCACATTGCTCGTCCTAGGAGAATCTCACGGTGACGTGAATCTCACGGTGCTTGTAGCATGCTAAAACTCTCTATTAGAGAGTTCCTAGTGGTTTTTGATACGGCGTGTCGTATTACACACACACTCTCAACATGGAAGATTTACTGTTCCATGCTCTCAATCCGGCGCCGGATTGTGATAAGAACACGCCGTATTGTTACGGTCGAATACGTCAAAAGGAGGCTGTATTACAAACATGGCGGACGATCCGGTTCCGGCGCGCCGGATCGACCCTACTAGGAACTCTCTATTGTTTTTGCAATCGATACCTTAAAGCACAAAGGCGCTATGTCCATCCATCTTCCACATTTTAATTTTTTTTCAACTTCAGAAAAACTCAAATTTAACAAAATTATTATTGACCTTCTTGACGATTTTAGCTCGAAAATTTCTTGAAGATATTAAAGAGTTTGGTGTAATATGCCATTATTTCAGGAATTGTGGACTGGTGATAACTCCTTTTGCGTTTTTCTCAAAACTCAGTTTTTGGACATGGCCCCTTTTTGCCCTAAGGTATCGAAATACAACAGGTCGGAACAGGAGGCTACAGTCGAAAAACACCAAAACAAACATGAAAGAGCATTAAACAATCCATACAGGGTGTCACAGATTCAGCATGAATCAAGATCAAGATCGAGGAGGACCACACACCGCGTAAAACACTCGATTTTCTATTAAAACACAATTTATTGGCATTCAAACTTGATTCACTCTTCCAATTTGAATTTCAAAAAGAAAAATAGATAAGTACACCGTTAGAAACATGAAAATTTGAGCATTTTTTTCCGAAGAGCACTTATTGAACTGGACTGGAATTCAGAGTGAAAAATTCGACCAAGAAAAGTCAAATTTCGATAAAATTTTAAAGTTTGTTTTTTGACTTATTTCAAAAAATGGTTTATTGCTAAAAGATTTCGGCGTTGCACTACGTAGCTTGGAAAAATGTAACTCTCTTTCCAACGATATCCTCAAAATTTGGATTTACTTGGTATATAACAGGAGTTATGACAGTTTTAACGACGTAAGGTCGAAAACACACAAAAAAAAGCTAATTATAACAAAAGGTTCATTATTTTTCTATACAGGGTTTAAGCCTAACTGGTCTGCCATACGGTACCAGTCGATTCTACAACTAATTTGCAACAAAAAATGTCCCTTAGCGATTTTTTAAAAAACCCTTCGTTTTCGAGTTATTTTAACTTTAAACTTTTTTCGTGATTTTGACCTTATGTCATTAAATCGGTCATAACTCCGTTAATTAGCTGTGTAAATTACAATTTAAGGATACCGTTTGAAAGAGCATTAAATTTCCTATCGGATAGATGCCCTAACTGTTTTTTGAGTCAAGGTTTGAGACATGAAAACTTCCTCTAAAAAGAGAATTTTACGTAATTTTGGAAACCTCGCATTTTTCAATCGCAAATTGAACAATGAGGATCAACATTTTTTCAGATGCAAGAAAAGTAAAAACTGCGCCAGAATCTCAGCTTTCCAATGGTATAATCAAAACATATTTTACAACCGATTTCAGGGGAGAATTTTGTGTTTGAACGCGGGAAAACGTGCATTTGTTCAAAGAAATCGGCTCTCCGCCTAGTCGATCTGAGGGGTCGGACGATAGCAGTGGGTGGGCGGGCGCCGCAGTAGACCGCGAGGCCCCCGGAAACGAGGCCAGAGCGCCGATTTCGTTGAAAAAATGCACGTTTTCCCGCGTTCAAACACGAATTTCTCCCCTAAATTCGGTTGTAGAATATGTTTTGATTATACCATTGGAAAGCTGAGATTCTGGCGCAGTTTTTACTGTTCTTGCATCTTGAAAAAGTATGAGTTATTGTAGTTCAATTTGAGATTGAAAAAATGCGAGGTTTTCAAAATTACGTAACATTTTCTTTTTAGAGGACGTTTTCATGTCTCAAACCTTGACTAAAAAAAAAGTTAAGGCATCTATCCAATAGGAAATTTAATGCTCTTTCAAACGGTATCCTTAAATTGTAATTTACACAGGAAATTAAAGGAGTTATGACCGATTTAATGACATAAGGTCAAAATCAAGAAAAAAACGTCTGCCAAGTGGGTGTGGCACATAGCTTCCTCGTATCCATAACCCGATTGTATAGATGATCCGATACAAAGTAATTAATCTCAAAACATCAAAACAAGTTAATTTGTAACATCCCTGAAAATTTCATTGAAATCGGATGGAAAATGTAGAAGTTATGGCCGTTAAAAGGAATTCACGTTTGCGCATGCGCAGTGGCTGTTATCAGTCCGAATGTGGTGATTTTCATAGGGGACCGTCTACAACCTAATCCGCATAATCCCTGAAAATTTCATCGAAATCGGGTAGAAAAAATGTAGAAATTATGGACGTTACAAGGAAATTTACGTTTGCGCATGCGCAGTGGCTACTATCAGTCCGAAGGTGATGATTTTCATAGGGGACCGTCTACAACCTAATCCGCATAATCCCTGAAAATTTCATCGAAATCGGGTAGAAAAAATGGAAGTTATGACCGTTACAAGGAATTCACGTTTGCGCATGCGCAGTCGCTTCTGTCAGTTCGGGGATGATGATTTTCATAGGGGACCATCTAAATACTAGTCTGTAACATCCCTGAATATTTCATTGAAATCGGATGGAAAATGTAGATGTTATGGCCGCTACAAGGAATTCACGTTTGCGCATGCGTAGTCGCTTCTATCAGTCCGGGGATGATGATTTTCATAGGGGACCGTCTACACACCAACCCGCACAATCCCTGAAAATTTCATTGAAATCGGACAATAACTTCGTATAGTTATGCGCGTTACAAGGAATTCATGACAGACACACAGACACACAGACACTGAACCAAAATTGTTCAGGAAGGTCTAAAACGCAAAACGCGAGTGAAAATTTTGATTTTGGAGAACTTTTTTTTCGACCTTGAAAAGTGAAAACAAAGCTTCCGCTACCTTGGTAGACTCGGAAGCAAAAGGTTAAAGTTGAAATAACTCGAAAACGAAGGTTTTTAAAAAAAATTGCTAAGGGACATTTTTTGTTGCAAATTAGTTGTAGAATCGACTGGTACCGTATGGCAGACCAGTTAGGCTTACACCCTGTATAGATCACTCGTCTGCAAAGAACTTAGAAACGTGTATCTTGAGATTTTCGGGGTTTGTGCGAGGTAAGGAGTTAAGTTATATGTGGTCCTCAATGAATTGTTTCAAAAGGATATTCTTCTTGTTTGTTAGCGTATTTGGCACTTAAAATTTCAGATTTGGCTCCACATTTCTTCCATGGATCTCTACATCAACACTGGTCTCCTTCTCTACAACTCACTGAATGGTAAGGTGCAGTTTTAGAGTTACTTAATAGATAAATAGGTTCGTAAAACGGTGTGATTTTACCTCAGTAAACCTTCCTCTGCAGTCACGAATTCACCCGGAGTGAACAAGTTGCTGATTTCCCTGTCAATTGGGGTTGTGAAAGGAATCCTCTCGCTCGCCAGTGTGAAATTTGGAGCAACAAATATGTCTTCTTCCATTGTGGGGAACTTGGAACCACATCAACGACACACGGGATGAGCTGCTCAATGCAATTACGTCAAGTCAACAAATTTATGAAATGAAGAAAATTATCAAGAAAATCAAAGAAAATCGAACGAACGGGCGCACGCGGCGTCTCTCGTTATCATCTGTTATCTGTATTTGTTGTTGTTGTTGTTAACTTGTCTCCGGTTCTCCTTTACACAGATTCAGTTCTGCTACCTCCATACTGCAGATTCTTCCCCGGATTCTTCCGTCCATCAAATTAATTCATTCAATAAAGAGTAGGTAGATTTCTCAGTTCTTCTTGCTCTCCAACATAACAAGTCCTTCAGTTTACACTTGATACAACTTTAGCAATCTGATATGCATACTTCATCACCAGAGATGAAACAGAAGAGTAACCAACCAACCACTTGAGTTGAGTCTTGTCTTGTGTTGTCTTCTGAAGTTGCTCATCTCCTGTTCATCACCAGCAGAACATGGTCTAGTTTAATCATCCACGATCCTAACATTAGAACCACCATAAATCACTTTACCAATCCTCCTCATCATCGCAGCATGCGTCCATGGAACAACCTCCGATCCACTCTTGCAGAACTTGCCTACAGGCACGACCCGCATGACAACCTGCATGTCACTACAACCATCCCCTCCATTGAAAAAAGTCTAATTACAACCCCATTCAGTTGCAGATCCTTACTCTGGACTTCATTGAGCGCACCTACCCTCGAGACACCCACGGTGATAGACTGTTCACTGATGGGTCTAAATTGGATGATGGGAGTACAGCTTCAGCGGACTCTAGGGAATTGGACCAAACTGCAGATGGGTGTAAATTGATCGAATGCACCAGTGTATTCAACTCAGAACTCGTGGCCATATCCAACGCGCTACAACGTATGCTAGACGACCCTCCCTCTCCAAACGACGCCGTCATCTTATCAGATTCCAGATCTGCGCTTGAATCCCTCAAAAACATCAGGGAGGGTGATACCCCACCGTTCACCACTCAGAACATCCTGCGACTGGTGCGCTGCCTGAGAAGAGACCTAGCTGCCTCCATAAGGTTCCAATAGATACTCTCACATGTACAAATTTTTGGAAACACAGTTGCGGATAATACGGCAAAATCTGTCGCCAGACATCCCGGAGCGCCTCCAAAAAAAGCCTACTCACGTATCAAGACCTTGTGAAACACCTGAAGCAGAAACTTAGTGAATACTGGAAAAAACCTGACCTTGGAAATATAATATAATACAGGGTGGTCCACGGGAACCTGACGTTTTTTGAATGGGTAGTACTCGGCAGGTAGGTGGAGTGGGGCCATCAGAAGGGTCCCGTTCGAACCGTGGGGTTGTGCCATTTAGTGTACATCATGACTGAGTGGGGTTTGAGGCATCGCATGTTCGCATTCGAAGCTTTTATCAAAAATGGTGAGTCAGTGGTGGCGACGCAGAGACTGTTTCGGCGTGAATTTAATATTGGCCGTCATGGAGCTGTCCCAAGCCGTAACACGATTCTGAACTGGGTCAACGACCTTCGAACAACTGGAAATGTGATGAAAAAGAAGCCACCAGGACCTACTTGCACGGCACGGACCCCCGAAAGTGTGGAGAGGGTGAGGGAGGCGTTGCTAACAAGTCCAGGCTGCTCAGTGCAAAAACAAGCTCAAGCATTAAGATTAAGTCGTTCCACAGTTCGCCGTATTGTGAAACATGACCTCAGATTCCACCCATACAAATAATTTGCCAATTATTGGCAATTGTCCAGCAGCTGAAACCAACTGACTTTCCACAACGCAATGATTTTTGTTTGTCTATGCTCTCAATGCTTGAAGTTAACGAAGATGCTGTACTGTTTATGAGTGATGAAGCTCATTTCCATTTGGACGGTTTTGTAAATCGGCAAAATTATTATTATGCCAGTGAAAACCCTCAGCAACTTCATGAACGGCCCTTACACAGTCCGAAAGTTACGGTTTGGTGTGCAGTATCGTCCAAATGTGTGATTGGTCCATATTTTTTTGAGGAAAACGGCAACACGGTGACTGTGACTGCAGCCCGTTATGTTGAGATGATAAACATCTTCCTGAGACCTGAGTTACGCAGACTACGACTTCCTGCTGAAAGCATTTGGTTCTAGCAAGATGGGGCAACCCCTCACAAAGCTAGAGTATCGATGGATGTGTTGCGCCAAATGTTCCCAGAGCGCTTGATCTCACGGTTTGGGGACATGCCTTGGCCTCCGAGGTCACCTGATTTGACAACCTGTGACTTTTTTCTGTGGGGTTTCCTCAAATCTCGTGTCTATGAAAACAAACCAAGAACGTTAGGCGAGCTGAAGGAAGCGATTCGAGCACAAGTCCACGCGATTGACACACCCTAATTGGAGCACGTTCACCAAGGGTTTTTGAACAGACTTGCAACATGTTACGAGCAAGACGGTCACCACATGACAGATGTTATTTTTAAGGTTTGATTTCTTAAATGGCATGGTACTGGCTGTAAGAATATGAAAAAATAAATTTTTTATGTTGAAAAACAAATGTGTACTATTCAATTAAAAACCGTCAGGTTCCCGTGGACCACCCTGTATATATGTAATCGAGGATCCCACTGCCCAACCTTGGTACCGTACACTTGACCAACGATCCAAAGTTCATCACAACCATCAATTGCGTTCTCATCGGCCATGGCAACACCCCTCTATTCCAGTTCTTGATGAGGAAACGCCCGAATCCAAATTGTCCTACATGCCATCAAGAGCAGATCGCAGACCTGGATCATCTCCTGAACCATTGCAGCAGGACTATTGACCTCCGATCCTCGCTCTACTCATCTCTCCGCCTGAGTTAACATTTATCCATACAACAACATCTCAAGTATCCTCTACAGCTTACGGACCTGAGAGCAATCTACGAATACATCTGTTCTTTGGTAGCCGAAAGCAACATATCCTACATATAACTGTAAAAAAGCTGCCCCCACATTACAGCCACAAACTCTTTAAAAAAAAACCAAATTTCACATTTCCGACGCTTGTGACACTTCATAGAATCCTCTTTGTCATCAAAACATGAGAAGAAAGAAGAAGAAGAAGAAGAAGATGTTGTCTTCTGTTGGTGAACTATTTCAAAAAATTATTGTAATGATGAAATCATCGAGTGTTGTCTGTGAAACGTCTCAACTGATATGAAATTGTGGATTGTTCGATACACTTGAACAGTTTTATCTCCTCCTGAAATCGGTACGTTTTTGTTTTGTGCATGTATAACTGTGGAACTCCTGGTAGGTATGTAACAGATGAGTTACCAAAGATCTTCCTTTAGCCCATAAAATAAGTGGAACGATTTTTGATCGAATCGATCAATTTGGTTGGAACATTGGGGACCATTTCCCAGTCGAATTTCGCCCAGAACGTAACGTTGTAAAGGCGAATCGCGATTCGCCGAATATCCGTCAATTCTTGGGGAAAGCTGTTGCTAAACTGTTGAGATGATTCGCACCGACCAGTCATCCGATTTCAAAACTTCATGGAGAAAGAATTTATACGAAAACCAAGGGTATCCAGACAATTACACGGACATATCCTTCCTGGAAGAACTCAAAAAGAACGTAAACATGAGGAAAGTGTCGTTTACTGAAGCATTCCTGGGCTCAACTTTGGTTACCCAACAACTATGTGTGATTGTGCTCTTTACACTAATATTTTACTGCATTTACGATGAGAAAATCAGTTCAGAAGTGTTGTTTTTGGTAAATTGTTGTTTCACTGTGGTCGGATACGCTCTGTACGGTTTGTTTTACGGCGTGGCTGCCAAGAGACATACGAGGGCTCTGATTGCTTTCTTGATATTGGGCTATCTTCTGTCGCCGGTGCTCAAAACCTTGACCGAAAGTATCAGCACGGATACGATATACGCCATGTCTTCCTTCATGATGATCGTGCATTTGGTGTTCTACGATTACGGAGTCAAAGCCGTCATAGTTTCAAGCTCTCTGTCGCTGAACGCAGCGGTTTTCGCCTGCCTCTGCCTCGCCTCAAGGCTCCAAACGCCTTTTGATTCTTTCGTCTTAATGTCATTCGCGGTCCAATGTTTCCTGCTCTGCCCTCTAGTGCTGGCCAAAATCAAGAACAACCACCTGATACTCGTCATCCTACTCGGCCTGTGTATCTCTGGGCTGTACAAAGTGTCGCACATCATGACTGTTCTTTTTCTCGGCGCTGTAATATTCCTGAACTTGTTGTGTCCGTGTTTATTCGTAAGATGGCACGCGTACAAAGATAACATTTACGGCCCTTGGGACGAAGCTGTCGTCAAAGGGTTTGAATGGGATTCAAAGTACACGCTCCCCTGTCAAAATTAATTGTAATAAAATTTCCAGTAAGTAACTACTATTTGATAGTTCTCGTTAGTTCCTACAGACACAGTACTGTTTGCAGATAGAAAGAATGCGGCTGGCCAATTTTTCAAAGGGTATACCTGCTAACATAGACGACTACCTGTTCCAAAATCTTAGGTAGTCAGGCTGGGGAAAGGGCCGAGCCTCCGTATCTCAGACCTTTGTAATTTGGGCATTGACCAACTCGAGTCGAATGAGTTATCTCTATTATCCTCCACTCTGCCAATTGTTAGGAAAGAATTTCTTCTCGATTGTGAGTTCACTTGCCCTTCAGGTTTACTCTTCATTCGCCTGTAAAATTTCCGTCCTTTACTGGAAATAATTTTTGTAGGCACTAGAAAAATGGGAAATTTGATGTCCTTTCTGCCCTTATTTTTACTTGTTTACGATAAATTAAGGTAGTTCTGGTAATTTTAATGACATGGTCAAGAACACGAAAAAAAAATTTGAAATTGAAAAAAAACTTGGAAAAACAAAGGGGATTTCAGTCGGTCGCCGTTCGTTTCTCGTTCCGGGTCAGTAATTCGCGGAATTTAAGGGGCAAAACCTTAGAAAGTTGTACCTAGATTTGAAATTTTAAAGGATTTTAGAAATTTAATAATGCACGGCCCTAGGGAATTGAAAAACTGAAATATAGCTGCTGGAGTCATCAAAATCGAACAATAATTGCCAACAATCTTTCAGTTTTTCAATTCCCAAGGCCATTGCACTAAAAAATTTCTGAAATCCTCGAAAATTTCAAATTAGCTACATTTTATGGGAAAACATAACTGAATTAACGGTTTTTCCCATTTTTTTGTGGCAATTATTGTTCGATTTTCATGATTCCAGCGGCAATATGTCAGTTTTTCAGCTTTGAAACATTTTCTTACTTAAATTAGTTGTACGATCGATCCTTGAAGTTTGGTCGGTAGTCAACAACCCTCGGTCTCATTTTCCCTGGCTTGAGTGGCAGGTAGAAGAAGAAGGATGTTTTCGGGACTGTAATACACAAGGCCACCTCACTAAGCCATCCGCATTCTTTCCATCTGCAAACTATACATACACCAACCACGCAAGTAAATTAATAGGTATTATTGGCTGATGATATTATTCTTGATTCTATAGGGTGCGGCCGCTAGTTCTCCCACATTTGTAAAACTAGTTAAAAAAATAAATAAAGTGTAAAGTAGATGAATGAACTACAAGTAGAACGTAGTAATCACTCGTATTAGGTAATGGAGAATTTGCCTCACATTAAAAAAAGGAATTTTCGAAAGAGAGTTCGCTGATATGGAAGAAAACCATCGTGGGCTGCTGAAAAAGTTTCCAACAAATTTGAAGAATGTAAGGAAGATGGACATTTTAAATGTAGTTGCAGTCTATTCATAGGGGCAGCCATGTTGAGGCGCATCTGGCTTCCCGCACAATCCCGAACTTCATAGAGGGATCTGTGCCCCTTACAACAGTAGTGCTACCTCTGGAAGCGTAAATGAAACTGTTAGCTTATGTGGTAGAGATGGGTATCGTTAATAAAAAATCGATTTTCAACCGATTTTTAAATCGGGTCTATAAAATCGATTCTCTGAAAAATCGAGGTAGCAAAAAAACCGAATTTAAAATCAGCGCCATGTTCTTGTTTTTTTTCTTTTTTTTTTGTAAAGAAACACGATCAAAAAATAGTAATATGAGAAGCTGTGATCCTTGGCTCACAATTTAATTAGTATAAACTCACCTAAGTGGGTTCCTTATTATGTCTGTTAATGCTGAATACCAATACCTGAGTTAGAGCTCAGTAATCACAGTTTTCTTTCATTGATAAAACGTCATAAGTATCATAGTTATTTATGTTGTTGTTGTTGCACTCTGAATGGTGTTGGCAACAAATTAGCAAAACGAAAAGGGTAGTTCCATTCCAGTTCAGTGATAGGCAGTTTCAATTTTACTTCGTCAGTTTTGTGGAAACTGGGGCCAGAAATGTCAACACTAACCCTGTATTGTTTCCACTTCCTCATTAATAATATTTTCATAAAGAAGAAATGCTCGATTTTTAAAAAAATTGGTATAAAAAATCGATTCTCAACAAAATTGGTCAACTCAAAATCGATTTTTAAGTAAAAAATCGATTTTTTTGAAAAATATCTAGTGTCGATACCCTTCTCTATTATGTGGTCAAGCACAGGAGTGCACGAACTGGGGGAGGGAAGAACGCAGACGCGAAAGTGACCAAAAGAAATTTCGCTCACTCTTTTTTACAATAGATTCTACCTATTAGTTTATCAAGCTTTTAGTCTTCATCTTCTCCTATTTACTTCCTATATTAGTTAGTTTCGTTATTTGAATCAAACTATATCAGTTTCGTGTGGTCACAAGGGCACCTACAACTCTACCTTTTGAAGTTCTTTGGTACTATTTGCTGAGATACTTTTTAGCTTCGCCAGAGCACAGCAGTGTGAATTTGGTCAGGTTTTGGAGGAGGAAAAACCGGAAGGTGGTGACGTAGCTGGCAGCCCTTGGCCTATTTGACTGAGGCTTCACTTGTTTAGGTATTTTCTCCCAAGGTGATTGTTTTCCCCTTGGGTATTCCTGGTGTTAAACGTCATTCTAGGGCCCTGTTATGGGATTTGACTTGAAATTCCAGAATCTAAAATTAACCTTGTCCCCATTGCAGTGATCTCAATGTGCTCTATTGAGAGACTCTGTTTGCCAGTGGACGTCAGAGTTGTTGTCGGCCCCTCCCGCCAAAACAAGTGTGGACGGTATTTCCTAGTTTGAATCTGACGTCAAAAATACAAAATTCCGTCCCATGTGTAATGAATACAAGCCACACCCTTCAGGCACCCTCATCAGCTGACAAATACAACAACCTCCATAACCAACTTCCATGTAGCAACACCACTGCCGCCAACCGATGTCCGCCAATGGAACACGAAGACACCAACAACTGATGTCGGCCACGAGACACCGAGACAAGCAAGCGCCACCATCGCGAGGTTATAAATAGGGGTGCCCCCACCACCAGCACCTCATTCCAGTCAGTGACACGTCTCGGAGCAGTCGAACCTAGCTACTTGAATCATCCCCCCCAAGTGTAACGAAGATCTTAAGAACTGAGAAGTGAAGTGAGTGGTCCGAACGAACTATCTCCGAAAAGTCTTAGATCTACCTGCCAGTCTTTGTTTCCTCAAGCATTCGCAAGCCAAGGCCCGAACTCCAGCAACATTGCCGCCTTTGTCCTTCATCACCGATACGATCGTACCGAACCAAGTACGATCCCCGAACTGAGGCAAGTCTGCCCCGTTCCAAGCATCCCCCATCTCAAGCCTTCAAGGAAGAGGCCCTAGACTACACCGCTACGGAGATCTTCCACTACAGATCCAAGCTCAGCAAGGGGTGAGCCCATTCCCTCAACACATTCCTTGTAAGCGCTTACATTTATTCTCAAAATCTGGCACAATCCCCCGTAATTCATAAACGTCCTGTAAAGCAAAGTCAAAGTAAAAGAAATCG
>CM019183.2:62154722-62188666 GCA_009739505.2 Apolygus lucorum | reverse complement strand
TTACTTACTACTTACTGCAGAGCGCGCTACAGGCCGGTGTGGCCCCCGGCTTCCCGTACTCCCAATCTCTACCTTTCTCAGTCTGCGGCCTGCGATCTCCTCATTCCCACAGTCTGCAGGTCTCGCGACACCTCATCGAGCCATCGATTCCAGGGTCTTCCTCTTCTCCTCCTCGTCTCAATCCTTGTCTTCAGCATTGATTTGGGCCCCCGATCCACACTCATTCTATCAACATGCCCAAGCCACCTCAATCTACCAGCCTTGATGAACCTGACAATATCCTCACTCTCCAGAATTGGCCTCAATCTCGTAGTTGTTCCTCATCCTCCATCCCGGACCATCACGAACCCCTCCATATATCTTCCTTATTATTTTCCTTTCAAAAACTCGTAGTCTCCTTTCGTCTTCCACCCGCAAAGTCCAAGTTTCACTTCCAAAACATACGACAGGGCGCACCAGAGTTTTGTACAGACGGAGTTTTGTGGTTCTCGAGAGTAGATACGAGGAAAACAATTCAATGTTTGCAAAATATGCTCTATTGCCAGCCATGAGCCTCAACTTGATCTCACTCTGGACTAAATTCTGGCAGTTCAGTGCACTGCCAAGGTAACGGAAGGATTCCACACCTTGGAACTCATAACCGTCCAGAGTGATACTCTGCCGAGGACCGGGAGCTACGGACGGGGATATCATCTTCAGGTACTTTGTTTTTTCCTGGTTTATCTTGAGTCCCATACGGTTCCCTCCTCACATATCAATTGAAAGGCTTCCCGGAGGGCATTGTGGCTGCGGGCTAGGACGGCGATGTCATCGGCGTATGCCAGAATTTGCCAGGTTTTGTTCACAATCTTCCCCTTTTTGTCGGCCAGCTTTACTGCTTCGTGTAGGGCGATGTTGAAGAGGGTCGCTGAGAGGGAATCCCCCTGTCTGACACCGGATTTGACATCGAACTGGCCACCTGCCTTGTTGCCAACAAGATTTCTGGATGAGCTGTCATGTAAGGTAACACCCACCAGCCTGACCAGCTTCTCGGGCACTCCATTCCTTAGGAGAGCACTCAGAATCGCTTTTCTGCCCAGGGTATCAAAAGCTTGCTGGTAGTCCACGAAAAGTATATGGAGATCAAGACCATGCTCTGTGAATTTCTCCATGGCCTGCCGCAAGGTAAAAAATATGGTCTGTGGTACCACGACTCGAGCGGAACCCACACTGGTAGTCGCCCAGGATGCTCTCGGAGTAAGCTCTCAGCCTACCCAAGAGCACTAGCGAAAGCACCTTATACGCAACATTCAAAGAGATACACCCCGGTAGTGTTTGCAGTTCAGCTTGTCACCCTTTTATGAATGGGAAATATGAGGCTGGTCTTCCATTCCATTGGCATTTGCTCATGGCAAACCAATTTAATTATAATTTTTTATTTTTATTTTTTAATTTATTCATTTTCATTTTATTTTATTTAAGTATTTTTAATTATTTTTTAAATTTATCTTTATTTTTAATTTTTTAATTTTTTTTTCTTAACACATTTTTTCTTTTCAAGTTAATAAATTTTTTTTCTTAATTACAAAATTCACATTTTTTTAAAAATTTTTTTTTGTATTATTATTCTATTTATGGTAAGAATAAATTGACAAGCGCAGCAACTCCCAACACTACTGGCTAAAACTGGACTTGCTCCTTCTCTAAGCATTCCAGGATATGGGGAAGTCTATTGTCTGGCTTGCCTGCTCCCTGCATTACCTCCCGTATAGTGCAACCTCCGAGAGCCTCCATCATTGCAACGCGGAGCTGTCTGCAGTTAGTAATGATATGCTCTATTGTTTCCACCTCGTTGTGGTCTTTGCAGTACCTGCAGTGTGGGCAGTTGGCTCCTCTCATCCTGTATTGGAACAGTCTCTTATTACCATGACCCAGTAAAAGTCTATTAGTCCTTGTTATTTCAGACCTAGTCATTTGTTTGTTGAGGTACCACGCAGAGGTACAAGGAGTGTCCTGAAAAGAGGCAGTCCAGAATCCGCCTGTAGACTGCCTTAAAACGATGGATCTCCAAATTAGTGCTCAACGCAGTGGATGCCCACAAGTAGGTTTCAGCTCAGAGGAGGGGATGAATGTACCTTCGGATATAGTTGGCAGATTACAAGCCTGTTTTGCACAATTATCTGCCAACTCATTAGCCAGTATTCCAACGTGGGATGGAATCCACTGCAAATGAAGTTTGGCTCCTGGTTTAGATTTAGACCTTTCAATATGGTTAAGTTTGAAAAATAGAGATTAAGTTTGAAAAATAGGAAAATAACCTCAGTCCTCGGTGAGTGTGCGTGTGCCTTTCATTTGTGCTTGTAGCTACAGCATGGACTTGTCCATGGCTACGGTAAACCCTATTCCATGTTTTCAACTTTCCAACATTTTTTCTTGTATTCGGTAGGTATCCATCTTTTAAATTACCAACCAGAAAGAAATATAGTATCATCAATCAAAGAGGATATTATTATACATCATGGAGTATATGATTTAGAAAACAACAGGATCACAAAACCCCAAGAAGCGAGAATAACATTTCGGTCGAAGATTATTCTTGAGTTGTAGATAATTATGTACAACCGCTGTTTATTTTCAGTTCAACCTTGCAATGATAGAAGTGAACTATCGAATTTTGCGAGACAATTTTCTGTTCGTTATGATTGGGCGCTCTCAACTAATCCACTATAAAACAGCGAAGTTAGAATTGGACAACTTCATCAGCTGTTGAATTACCCTTCACAGGCAAATGGCTTGGTACCTATCACAGCAATATGGACATTGTCATGTTACATTATCCAAGAAGATCTACAATGATTGACTGTGTTGAAGACTTCATAAAAATAGGTAGATTCATAAAATGAAAGAACTGCTTGGTAAATGAACCCCCAATGAGTAGGTAGGCACTACCATCATGATCAGCACGAAAATTCCAAAGTAAGTTCAGTTTCAGAAATTAATAATTGTCAAAAAATGACATTGTGTCGTGGTCGAAATCACGAAAAAACGCTGCAAATAATTACACAAAGGTTAATTTTTTTCTGTATTGATCACTCGCCTGCAAAGAAGACATCTTTGCCATTCCCACTACTTACCAACCATACTTTCGTTTCTCAATTAAGTTTATTTTGGAGAGTTGAGGGTGCCTTCATAAGGAAATTTGATTACTGGTTGCTAAGAAATTCTTAGCAATCAGTAATTAAATTTCCTTATGAAGGCACCTAAGTACAACTTTTTGTACAAATTTTCTTAGTAAGAATGCAAAACTAAGTACTACTCGAAGAAACGAACAACGACTGCATTTTGATCAGCTAAACTCACTCAATGACTCAATCACTCTAAAAACTTCTCATGAGGAGCGGACGGTTGGTCCCACAGAGCTCTGGGTGGTCTCATTCGATTTTAAAATTGTAATACCATTTTAAATTGATGAAAAACAACACCTTTACATCAAAGGTTTTTGAGCTAGGGCGTTTTGAATATTTCAGCTGTAAGCCCGGGTGCTTTACTTGACTTGACAAACCGGATGCCAGTGCTGAGGACAAGTTTCAACACTGCCACCAATTTGTAAGTCTACTAGTCTAGGTAAAGTTGACAAAAGAATTTAGTTACCTAGTCCAAGTAGCAACTGAGAAGGTTTCTGAAGGGAAACTACTTTGTGTTTAACTGTGAAATGGGGGATTCAAGAAAAGACCGAAACAACTTAATTCTACGTTAATTTTAGGATAATAAATTGTAATTACCTGTGAAGTATGGTAGCTCTTCGAAGGTGTTGACTCCTGGGTTGTTTGAATAATAAATGTAATGTTGTTAAACCTGAAGGGTGTTTCGTTTTACCTCGGACCTCCAAATGTGTCCTGTGCCAGAAGGGCGTGTCCTTCGTGTCTTCTGTGTCCCTTGTGTCTTTTGTGTCTAAGACACAAGTGACCCAAACGACCACGAGGATGTGTTCTTTCAAGAAAATGTGTCCTAAGGACACGACCTGATGGGTCTGAAATGAATTAAAGAATGTATTAAACCTGAGTTGTTTTATTTTACCCCTAATTGCTGAAGCTGATCTGATGCAGGGTGAACTCAAAGATAACGACAGAAATGGAGTAAAATACCAGGTAAGAAGGTTTATTACAAGAGATGCAGCATGATATGGTTGACTGGAAAAAAGGTACAAGCCTGAAGGGCGCAATGACAGTAGTTACAAGTTGATTCAAAATTGATATTAAAGATGACAATAAACTGGTCAGAAAACAATTAATCTTTGCAAACAATACCTTCCACGTTCTTTCTCAATACAATTTCAATGCCGTGTCTTCACCGTGTTCTCCGTGTTTTACTAGTATGGTTCGTGTTCTACTCTTATCAATTTACAAGCTCAAATCTTTACCAAATTCTCTTAGTTCAATTTTACGTTTACACTGTTTATTTTCACCTGCCTAATTATTTTGGCCAAAATGAATTAGGGTAATTTGTTTGTGCACTCACGTGTTGGGCCCGTAGGTAACCTCGACGATCTGCAGATAGAAGAAGGATCCTCCAGTCGGTGTTCTTCGCGAATATCCGAGATGGAAAATGCAGGGATCCGACTCAATTTAGTTCAGGGGGTTTTCTACTCTCGCGCTGACTATTTCGAGAAGGGGGATGGGGAATGAGTTTCAGCCGGGACTTACTACTCTAGCTGGCAGGAAACTTTCGGCCGGAACATACTCGTTAAGCGGTTGGGGAAGGTGTGATGGCTGCCGCAGGCCGCTGGATCTCGAGGGTTCCCCCTCCCATTCGTGACGTCATCCACGGCCTTCCTGACCATTCAGGCTGCCATTCGGGTTCGGCTGAAGCTCTGCTGCTGAGGTAGTCATCTGTGGTTTGTTCCACCCCCGGCAGTCGTGGTTGAAGTAGGGTTCGGACGCCTCTGGTGTTGTTCGGCGTCCTCATCCTAGGGGGGCGGACCACGCCCCCGTAGAGCTGGCCCAGATTACCCCTCCACAGTCCTTCGCTGCAGGTGGCTCTGTGGGGGCGGCATCTTGGGGTTCAGGAAGGGGGGTGTTGATCTACCCCAGCCCTGTCACCTTGGTGTGGTCAGTGAGCAGGGGCTCACACAGCTCTCTTTTACCTTTCACCTTTTTAGAAGTGACTGACATCAGCCAACAGCTTCGGGCCACAACTAGACTCCAAATGGAGCCCATACACCAAAGTTCGTCAAAATCGGTCCATGGTAACTAAGGAATGTGCTGCTACGGAAATTTTTTATTCGATTTTCAGATTCTACTTACTTACCTTGAACGTAAACCAACAAATTTTGAATTGAGGGAGGGGGGGGGGGGATTCCAAAGGTCTATTATTGGAAATAATAAACCAAATTCTTAGGAGTGACATAACTCGGATTTTTGTGGAGTAAAAAAAGATGTTATAGGAAACTTTTTAACTTGAATGACCTAGTTGTAGAAACGACTGCTTAAGTTTTGCGATACTTAACATGGGACATCCTGTATAATGACGGTATGTAACTGAAATTTGACAAAATGGATTCCTAGCGCCTTTACTAGGTACTCTGAATCTACTTGTGTTTCCTATATTGGATGATCATGTTGTTTGTAATAGCAGGTAATTGAGTAGAGTTTTCAAAACAGATGTGTTTTTACGGAGATAATTCCTTAGGTTTGAAACTGTCTGACACGAGATCGCCATGAAATCCGTCAAAAGTTGGTGAAAGAGCGTCATGAGACCTCTTGGAGATGACAATGATGTACCTAGGTATCCAATAGAGTGATACAAAAGAACCTACTACAGTAAAAAACTATGAATAACAAAACCGAAGTATCTTTGGTGAAAAAAAAAAATTTTTGGGTTTCATTGGTAGGTATGCCCGTTGATTATAACATTAACGATCCGGGGGTGTCCCCCAGATTTCATTCTACAATAAGAGTACCATCACGAACTAAAGTGCGACTATTTTTCAAATACCTCAAAAGTGGTTATAAAAGAGTCTAAAAAAATGTGAGGAGGAGGGGGGGGGGTATTTTCTCTGAAAAAAGAATACCTAATATACAGGGTGTTTCACGAAAAGGTTACACCCCCCATCATTTCCGCAAAATACAGCGTAAAAAATTCCGATCAACGCAATTCTTCATTATTTTTTGTGAGGATCTCAGGAAAAATACTTTTGCGCAAAAAAGTTGCGCGCAATCGTGCGCAATTGAAACCAACTAACTTCATTTTTTCAAACGAAACCCCCCTTTTTTATTACAGATTCGGATTCTACTTCAAATTTCATGAAAAATTCATACCCGAATCGATTTGTTTTATTTCGCGCAACCTGGCTTTTTGAACGCTCTAAGTTGCGCAACTCCACAATTGCGCAAAAATTAGGTTTTGGAGAACCCTTAGTGTGGCACATGTTTTTTCATCATTTTTTGACGCTGAATCACAGGGTGTCATCCGTTTTACGGAAGACCAAGATTTCAAGAGGAAAAATTAACATTTCTTTCACGAAAACATCAGTTTTGTGGTCGAAATCACGTTTACTTTTTATTTTCTCACCTCCTTTTGAACCACGGGCTTGGGGCCGTCTACGGTGGAGTTAAAAATAAAAACTGGCAGCATAATCATCTTTGAACCGCATAAAATTGCCTAAAAACTCATAACGATTTAAAATGAGCGATTTTTTCACTAATAACAACCGAATTTTTGGCCGCCATTTAGAAAAATTCCAGTCAAATTGAAAAACGGATGGCACCATGTGATTCAGCGTCAAAAAATGACGAATAAACATGTGCCACACTTAGGGTTCTCCAAAACCTAATTTTTGAGCAATTGTGGAGTTGCGCAACTTAGAGCGTTCAAAAAGCCAGGTTGCGCGCAATAAAAAAATCGGTTCGGGTATGAATTTTTCATGAAATTTGACGTAGAATCCGAATCTGCAATAAAAAAGGGGGGTTCCGTTTGAAAAAATGAAGTTGGTGTCAATTGCGCAAGATTGCGCGCAACTTTATTGCGCAAAAGTATTTTTCCTGAGATCCTCACAAAAAAATCATGAAGAATTGCGTTGATCGGAATTTTTTACGCTGTATTTTGCGTAAATGAAGGGGGGTGTAACCTTTTCGTGAAACACCCTGTATACCTATCTAGTTTTTAACAAAGATGTTGGTGGTTTTATGAGTTGACAACACGATTAAAGTCGCTAGCAATCATGTTGATGATTCTTGTATTTTTCGCACGCAGATACCACCTTGGACCGTGATCAAATCAAATTAATGCACGTTCTTTAAGGGCCAAGCCCGGGACTAGATACTTCCAAAATTTGAGAAAAGGATTCCGAAATGAATATATAATTTCGTGAATTTATACCCGGAATAAAGAATTTACCATAATCAAACACCTGTTCACCAGAGGCCCCATTCCAATTCACTAAACCCGTCCGAAGCTGTTCAAAACGTTTTGAATTGCGAGTGGAAAAATTTGTTTTCGAGGACCCGTGTTTTGGACTTCAGTACTCGAATACTAAGTTTTCTTCTTAGGGAGTGAATAAGCAAGATTTATTGATGAAAACAGACCCGATTTTGGTTTATTATTTTCAATAATGAACCTTTGGAATCGACCAAGAAAAAAAACGTCTGCCAAGTTGGGTGGGCAGTATAGCTTCCTCACTTATTGTAACATGGACGTACAGAATCAGTTGGCGAAAAAATTATGATTCAAAGAGTTATTGAATACCAAAATATTAGCGGTCCACCGTCTAGGACCTAACCCACACAATCCCTAAAAATTTCATCGAAATTGGTTGAATAGTTGCGGAGTTTTGGTTGTAACAATAAATTTAAAGTTCGCGCATGCGCAGCGGCTATTGCTTGACCAATTTGATTGAAACTTATAGGGTGTCTCTTAGAAGTTAGTACCTAACTAACCTCCAAATTTGAGCAAAATCGGTTCATTAGAAACCGAGAAACCGAGGTTCCAGGAAATTCACGTTTGCGCATGCGCACTCGCTCCTATTGGTCCGAAGGTGCTGAAATTTATAGGGGACCGTCTAGGACCTAACCCGCACAATCCCTGAAAATTTCATCAAAATCGGACCACAGGTTGGTATAGTTTTGCCCGGGACAAGGATTGACCACAGACAGACCGACAGACAGACAGACAGACAGACAGACAGACACGGAACCAAAATTGTTCGGGAAGCTCTAAAACGCAAAAAGCAAGTGGAAATTTTGATTTTGGAGGACATTTTTTTTTTTTCACTTCTTTCACGAATACAAAGCTTCCCTACCTTCGGTAGTGAGGAAGCAAAATTTTAACACCCCCTCAAAATTTGATGATTTACGTTTCAAGGTACGTAGAATCCAAAAATCGAATAAAACGCTGCAAATTATTACACAATGGTTTATTATTTTTCTATATAGATCACTCGTCTACAAAATCACCAACCATCCAATATGAAGAGAAGAAAAAAAAAAAAAAAATTAAAATCACCAACCATTGATTGCATTTTGGTCAGCTCTAATTTGAACGGAGATTAGGCCTCTTTTGCGATTCACAATCGTGTTTTGATTTATATATATATATATATTTCAATATAAACCTTTAAATTTTCGTAGGGAGCGAACGGTTTGTCCTACAAAGCTCCGCGAGGTCTCAAAAAATTCTAAAAATTCTATAGAATCTTAAATTTAAGGAAAAACAATACCTTTATATCGAAACTTTTTGAGTTACGGCGTTTTCAAAATTTCAAAATTGGTTTTGGAACCCTTAGAAGTGACCTACATCAACCAAAAGCTTCGGGGCACAACTAGACCCGAAATGGAGCCTACATACCAAATTTCATCAAAATCGGTCAATGCTAAGTGGCAAAAGTGCCGCGTACGGCGTACGGACGGCCAAATTTTTATTCGATTTTTGGATTCTACGTACCTTGAAACGTAAACCATCAAATTTTGAGGGGGTGTTAAAAAATTTTTTTTCTTGGTCGATTCCAAAGGTTCATTATTGAAAATAATAAACCAAAATTTGGCCGTCCGTCCGCCGTACGCGGCACTTTCCCCATTTAGCATTGAACGATTTTGATGAAATTTGGTATGTAGGCTCCATTTGGGGTCTAGTTGTGCCCCGAAGCTTTTGGTTGATGTAGGTCACTTCTAAGGGTTCCAAAATGAATTATGAAATTTTGAAAACGCCCTAACTCAAAAAATTTTGATATAAAGGTATTGTTTTTCCTTCAATTTAAGATTCTATATAATTTTTAGAATTTTTTGAGACCACGCGGAGCACTGTAGGACAAACCGTTCGCTCCCTACGAAAATTTAAGGGTTTATATTGAAATATATATATATAAATCAAAACACGAGTGTGAATCGCAAAAGAGGCCTAATCTCCGTTCAAATTAGAGCTGACCAAAATGCGATCGATGGTTGGTGATTTTGATTTTTTTTTTTTTTCCTTCTCTTCATATTGGATGGTTGGTGATTTTGTAGACGAGTGATCTACATAGAAAAATAATAAACCATTGTGTAATAATTTGCAGCGTTTTTGGTTCATTATTAACGGTTTTATTGCCAACAGTTACTGCTAGCTTCATTCCGGTATCAATATCGTTTTATTTTAGCATCAGCTTCGGATTTCTATTTTTACCGCAAGTAGTGCACGTCTAGCCATCGTGTTGTCGCGTTTCACGTCGATAGGAAGTTTCAAAATCCGTGAATATGAAAGATGTGATCAACCAAACCGGATTTTTCAAGGAACAGTATCAAAAATTTAGGAAATCCGTAACGGACAAAGATTTGAAATGTTTCGCCGGTTTGAAAACGGACGTCGAGCGATTGAAGTTTGTCGAGGAGAGGAACCGGTTGGAATTCCCGTCGAGGAGTAAAGATTCAAAGAATTTAGAACAGGCTTTGAATTTGAAAGAGAAAGGAAACAAGTGTTTCCAAAAAGAGCAAAATGCTGACGCCTTGTCGTTTTATTCGCAGAGTTTGGTGATGTATCCTCAAGATGGAGGTAAGTTGGCTATTTTAATAAAATTCAGGGCTCAATTTTATCGAATTTTGAGTTTGAAGTCACTTATGGTGCGACCTACTTTTAAGGTAGATTCAAACAAAACTTCTCCATTCACCAAATGAAAATAATTTTATTCTTCTGCTGCGGTCGCCAATAATGGTTGGATTTGATTAGGGATGGTTTGGACGCTCATAGATATACAGGGTGTTTCACGAAAAGGTTACACCCCCTTCATTTTCGCAAAATACAGCGTAAAAAATTCCGACCAACGCAATTCTTCATGATTTTTTGTGAGGATCTCAGGAAAAATACTTTTGCGCAAAAAAGTTGCGCGCAATCGTGCGCAATTGACACTAACTTCATTTTTTCAAATGGAACCCCCCCTTTTTTATTACAGATTCGGATTCTACGTCAAATTTCATGAGAAATTCATACCCACATCGATTTGTTTTATTGCGCGCAACCTGGCTTTTTGAACGCTCTAAGTTGCGCAACTCCACAATTGCACAAAAATTAGGTTTTGGAGAACCCTTAGTGTGGCACATGTTTTTTCATCATTTTTTAACGCTGAATCACAGGGTGTCATCCGTTTTGAGAAAAACCAAGATTTAAGAGGAAAAAATAACATTTCTTTCACGAAAACATCAGTTTTGAGGTCGAAATCATGTTCATTTTTTATTTTCTTACCTCCTTTTGAATCACGGGCTTGGGGCCGTCTACGGTGGAGTTTAAAATAAAAACTGACAGCATGATCATGCTTGAACTGAATAAAATTACCTAAAAACTCATAACGATTTAAAAAGAGCGATTTTTTCACTAATAACAACCGAATTTTTGGCCGCTATTTTGAAAAAGTCCTGTCAAATTGAAAAACGGATGTCACCATGTGATTAAGCGTTAAAAAATGATGAAAAAACATGTGCCACACTTAGGGTTCTCCAAAATCTAATTTTTGCGCAATTGTGGAGTTGCGCAACTTAGAGCGTTCAAAAAGCCAGGTTGCGCGCAATAAAACAAATCGATGTGGGTATGAATTTCTCATGAAATTTGACGTAGAATCCGAATCTGTAATAAAAAAAAGGGGGGGTTCCATTTGAAAAAATGAAGTTAGTGTCAATTGCGCACGATTGCGCGCAACTTTTTTGCGCAAAAGTATTTTTCCTGAGATCCTCACAAAAAATCATGAAGAATTGCGTTGGTCGGAATTTTTTACGCTGTATTTTGCGAAAATGAAGGGGGGTGTAACCTTTTCGTGAAACACCCTGTATAATAGTGGGCTGAACCTTATTTACCACATAACACTTATAAATTTTAAAAAATACGGAAATTTCATCAAAATTCAAGTCGAATCTTTATAAATTCCGAGCACTTGAGTTTTCACATTGAAAAAGACGTTTATTGCGTTTGGAGGAAATTCTTTAACCTTCGACCCTCCACAAACGCCATCTATTTTTCAAGAATCACACCAATCCTTAAAGTCCGCCATAGCCTGAAAACCACTCATTTTCGGGAGTGATATGGTTTTTAAGATTTTTTTCCGTGTTTTCAACCTATTTTACTACAGTTGGCCGATGTTTCAGTTGTTTAAGGCTAAATGTCCCGAGTTTAGTTGTGAAATCTGCCACCACGTGGCAGCACCAAAATGAAGAAAATATCGTTTACTTCTCATTTGAGAAGGGATCGAGATATTTTAATTGGTATATTATAATAATTTATGATAATTTAATAATTGGTTTAGAAAGTGTGCAAATTTTTTTTCATACTGCACCAATAAAAATTTGTTCTAATTTTGAAAATTTCCAAAAAGTGGCCTTATAGCCGTCTATTTAAAATAGATCACCCAGAGCTCTGTAGGACCAACCGTTTGCTGCCATTAGTAGGTAGGCACTTAACCCATAACGCGACACGTGAGAGTGGGACACTCACATGGAAATTTTGAGTTGTTGGGTTGGCCACCCTGCGCGCCCACAGGGGACTAGACGTTAGGTGTCGGACCGGCGCTAGTTCTCCCTGGCTCCACGGGGAGCGCTGGATAATTGGGATGACCGATGTTACCGATAATTGGAGCGCAAAAACCCAGCAACCCCCAATTTATCGCTTATTAGATTAATTAGCATTAATCTACAATAGGTAGTGCATAAACCTAATATAAGCTAATATTATCTATAACCAAGACGAGTTGGTTAGGTAGCCCTTTTTATCATTTTACACATTGTACAATGGTACCTAATGATAATATCGATACCTTAAAGCACAAAGGCGCTATGTCCAAAAACGGAGATAGATAATAAAGAGTGAAAAGTATGAAAACTTTCGAATATCTTATAATTATATCCCATTTTTAATAAATAATTAATGGTAAATATAATGATATTTTATTTTATAATATATTATTACAAAAGATTTTATTATAAAATATGAATACTGGAGAATATTAAAAAGAAATGTGTGAGGTGTCAAATGTGTGAAATGTGTCATCATATGGTAAATGAATATAGCCAAAGACTGTGGTCAGTAAACCTTTCATTGATCTTCTTCTTCTTACTCTACTTCTATTTCAAAATCCAGCCGCCCTTTGAGTCTATCTATATCGTCCTCTATATCTTCATTGGAAATCAAAGATGTACAAAATGGCTGGTCTACTTTGGGAATTAGGTGCAGCATGCTTTGTAAGTCACTCAACTTGGGTTGTGACACGCATTTCTAGTGGAGAGATAAGCAAATTATATTGATGTTTGTGGCACGAGTTTTTGAACCCCCTTTCTTGCCGAGATCGAAGATCTTTTTACCCTTTGAAATCATACTAATCAAGGGAACAGGATTTCAGATTCAAAAATTTTTGAATGAATATTTTAGGTGAAAAGAAAACACGAATACACTGATACATGCTCGAGATCAGTAATCAGCACATAGGGAAAAGAAAAATGGGTCTAGCTTGCCCAAACACTGCGAATTCATTAATTTAGCTGTTTCGACGAAAGATATATCTACGCAAATACATATTACGAAACAGTAAAATGAGGCCCTCACACTTGCTCCAGGGAATCCAAACTAATCACCAAAATTCATAACTTTCTCATGGTGTGTCGTAGGGAATAGTGAAATTCAAAATGCCTTTTTTAGTGAATGTCGCTTAGTAAGTACAGGTATTTACTAAGCGACATTACTACTACTTACACTACTTACTAATATAGGTCTATATTAGGAAATAGTTCCATTTTATAATAAAAGGAAGGCGCAAGTAGGTACCTACCCAAAGAAATCGATTCTACTTGGCGAGATGAATCCAACGATAGGTATACGTTTGTATTGTAGGTACGATAGGTATTTTGTCACTTAAGAGGTATTTTCGCATAACGCGGTCCAATTGATGTTAAATCGTGATTAACAAGACTTCGATAGTTAAATAAGTTTGAGATCAAGATGAGAAAAAAATTTGCGTCTGCTGCACTGCTGCACTCTCAGAACCGCCTCGTCAATCACCAAATTAAATTTTATCGGTAACATCAGTCATCCCAATTATCCAGCGCTCGCCGTGGGGCCAGGGAGAACTAGCGCCGGTCCGACACCTAACGTCTAGTCCCACAGGGGGGATTGGCGCCCATGTAAATTCGGGAAATTTAGTCTGCTACCTGATCCTATTGGTCCTGCATCGCCGAAGCCTCTCCATCTCAAGGTTAGTCACGATTTTTCACAACCTTGTGAGTATGTTATACTCCTGGTGTCGCCTAGGTGCCTTGTGATACCCACGTGTCATACTTAGTTTTAGCGAATTTTCATTTCGATATTTGCACAGTAAATACCTAATGAGTGTTTACTAGTGTAAGCCTTACAGCCCCACGCTTTATGGCAGCTGAATTTACTTTAGCCAACAAGCGGTTAAGGGCGTTTGGGGGTCGTGTTCGTTGGTAAAAACCAACGAACACAAGCACCAAACTTTTGCACACGAGTTCGGGGGGTTTGATTTGAAATTTAGCTAGCTGAAAACAAAATATCGAAACACACTTTAAATTTAGAATGGTAGCGAATTGTAATTACCTGTGGCGACTAGCGTGGCGACGTCGGCAACTTCGTGGCAATTGTCGTACTGAAAAGTTGAAAGCCTGAAGGGCGAAAAAGGTATCAAGAGGTACACAAGTGTGTCCTTGCCTGAGGGACTTACTACTGTCCTGAAGGGACCTAATAACCAGTTTGAGGTGTGGCGATGCACTTGTCCTCTTGTTCCTACAGAAACCAGGTATACTCGAAGGAAAACTACAGAGATACAACTAGCAGGTAGGTTTATTCAGAATAACTTTAGGAAATCCCACGAAGTGTGGCGAGGAAGTAGAGGGCTTTGAAAGTAAGTATTTAAAATACAACTGGTAAATTGTCTCCTTTTCGTCAATACATAAGCATAATCCAAAATCAATAGTCAAGATTCAATAAAGGTTCGTTTTCCAATGTTTCAGGTACCTAAGTATAATATACAAATTTGACTCTAATATTTCTCAATGTTCAATTTGTGTGGCGATTACTCTTTCAATGTTCAAATGTTTATACTGTCTATAAATGTTCTTTGACTCTCTTACTCTTACTCTAAGCACAGTTTTCATAAATCATTGGCCAATAAATTTATGTAGGATGTTTATAGCACTCATGGTTCGGGCCCGAAGGTAACCTCAATGTGAAGTGTGGCGGCGAGATGAAGTCGTGGCGATCCGATGTCCAGTGGATCTTACGGTCGTGGTGACTGAGGGGGGGGATACGGGAGGAAGATTCGCTAGAGTTGGACGGGAAGTGACGTATCCTCCGTTGGCGTGGAGCTCAGGTGGGTCCGCCTGATGGTGACGTATCCTCCGCCCCGCCTGATGGTGCTGGTGGGGATGGCTGGTAGAGTGGGGGAGAGACCGTTGGGTCCCTCCCAGCCGAGGGGGGAGGGACGCACGGGGTGGCGTTCGGCGTCGGCTGCTGTTCTCTCCACCTGAGCTCTGACGTCACCTACTAGACTGGCCGAAGGGGGCTAGAGGTGCCCAGCCCTGTTTCACTGAAAAAGTTGGCCCAGAGAGCGGGAGCTCACACTAGGCAGTGAATTCATATTTCAGTCATAATGAATATTTCGGTAGGTAGCGAATTTTTTTTCTTTTCAATATCCACATGTAGGTAGGTGATTATCTTATCAGAGCATTACAGACAATTTTTTCTGGAGACTTCTGAAGACTGAAAATTTTATTGAAAAAACTATTGTTCAAGTTTATAAAAGTTTAATAGAATAAATTTGTGCAACAAATGTATTTTTCTCTGATTTTTTGTAGACCTACATACATATTACACATCGATTTTTGGCCAATATCCTTCACACACAACCAACCCATCAGTAAGTACCTACCCAATAATAAATGAGGTAGGTATACACAGTGAGCAAGAATGGGGAATTTGCCTCAATTTTCGATTCTGGAATTTCAAGTCAAATCCTATAATAGGGCCCTAGAATAACGTTTAACACTAGGAATAACCAAGGGGAAAAAATTACCGTAGGAGAAAATGACTAAACAAGTGAACCTCTGTTACAAAACACCGCGAAAATCGAGGAATATTGTTGACGTCATACGGAAAAAAAAACGACGCAAAAACAACTCCGACAACAGACAGAGTTCTAGCACCGCCACACAAAACGATCCAGTGAAATGGCTACTCGAATAATGTGATTCAAATCTTGAAACTAAATAAGAGAAGATGAAGACTAATAATGCTTGATAAACTAGGTAGATTCGTATTGTAAAAAAGTGAGTAATACTGTTTCTTTTGGTCACTTTTGTGTCTGGGTTCTTCCTGCCAGTTCGCGGCGCACTACTTGTAAGCTAAAAGTGCGTGTATGTTCCGCTTCTGTGGTAAGCGCCATAGAACCTCCTTTGAAGTCAGATTGGTAGAATATCCGTTACGTTTCAAACATGGCTGCCTCTTACACATTGCCACCACATTTGAAATTTCCATCTTCCTTAAATTCTCTAAGTTTTTTGGATGCGTTTTCGAGCAGCTCACTATGGTTTTATTCCATAAAAATAAACCCTCATTCGAAAAAAAAAATGTGAGGCAAATTCCCCATTGTGTTTTCTCAGCTTTTTATTCACCCCCCTCCCGCCCACCACCCACCATGTTCACCGCAATACCCATATGTTTCTTTCCTCGGAGTGTAGTCTTGAAGGTATATGAATTTCCTAACAATAACATGGTTTAAACTGGGAAAAAGAAGGTGTGAGGGTCCCATACTCCTGGTGTCGCCTGAATGGGTGGAAAATCACGTATCGCGCTACGGGTTAAGGGTTCGACTTATGACGAAAGAGGCCTTATCCGTTCAAATTTCAGCTGACCAAAATGCAACCGTAGTTGGTTTCTTCGAGTTTTCTCAGTTTTGCATCCTTGGCAACCAGTAATCATATTTTCTAATGAAGGGTAGGTTGGCAGGTTGAAGGTAGGTAATGGCAAAGCTGTGTTCTTTACGGGCGAGTGATCAATACAGAAAAAATAAACCTTTGTGTAATAATTTGCAGCGCTTTTGAGAATGTGTTTTTGAAAATAAGTAATAAACCGAAGTAACTCGTCAACTTCATTAATAATTTCAGATCTAACCGAGTTTTCTATAATCAGAGCAAACAGATCAGCTACTCTCTACCACCTGCAAGAATACCGAGCTGCATTATCAGACATCGAAATCGCACTGGCCCAGGGCTACCCAAAACACCTCCACTACAAAGTCCTCGACAGGTAAGAAAAGTCGAGTTTAGAGGTGAAATATATTCATCTCAGGTACTGTTCGCAGATAGAAAGAATGCGGCTGGCCAATTTTTCAAAGGTTGTACCTGCTAACATAGACGACTACCTGTTCCAAAATCTTAGGTAGCCTGGGGAAAGGGCCGAGCCTCCATATCTCAGACCTTCGTAATTTGGGCATTGAGCAGCTCGGCAAATGGGAAATTTGGCGCCCTTTCTGACGGTGCCCTTATTTTTACATGTTTACGGTAAATTAAGGTAGGTAGTTAGTGACATGTTCAAGAACACGAAACAAAATTGAAATTGAAAAAAAAAAAAACTTGGAAAAATAAGGGGTTAAAACAAAGATGCTACGATACATTTTCTTACTTAAATTTGATGTACGATCGATCCTTGAAGTTTGGTCGACACCCTGTATAGAATTGGGAACCACTGCCTTAAAGTACGCGAAAGGTCTGTGAAAATCAATCCTTCTACTTCATCATTGGTCGGTAGTCAACAACCCTCGCTCTCATTTTCCCTGGCTTAGTGGCAGGTAGAAAGAGGATGTTTTTGGGAATGTAATACACAAGGACACCTCACCAAACCATCCGTATTCTTTCAATCTGCAAACAGTACTTACCTAGCAACTTGTCTCCGGTACTCTCTGGTACCTTCCGTACGAGTATGTAGGCTTGAGTAGGTATAACTTTCTTACATTAGAATTTGATGCCGTTAAGTTGAAGTTAACCCGGGAACACTAATGTAGGTCAATAAGACTCCCATAAAAATTTAAATTCACTGTCTTGACGCCTGAGGGCACTCCACGTCTATAGGCTTTCAGGCCAACTCAGACAATCTAGTTTAAAATGAGATGTGACAGGAGTAGCACCCTTTGACTTTCTTCAGCTGGTGAATAGTACCTCCCTACTAAAACCTAGGGAGTCAGAATGACTTACATTAGTGTTTGACGTAAATTTTTTATAGGTCATTCTGACTCCTAATTAGTAATACTACCCCAAAACCTGTGAGTCATATTGACTCCTAATTAGTAACACAAGACTTATGAAATTATGAGAGGCTTCGGAAAATTGTCTCCCTCTCTCACTTTTTATCTCTCATACTATTCTTTACAATCTCTTTTTCCTAAGGAAGAAAGGAGAGAAATGGGAGCGAAATAAGGGAAATCATACAGGATTCGGGAGATGAAGAGGCTGAAGATGTAGTGCAGTTTGATGATTTCGAAGACTTTGATTCAGATTACGAACCTTTGTCGGAAGATTTATACGTTGATTATCATGTAGAGCTACATGGTAGATTTAAACGACCGAAGCACCACTACCTACTTGATTTGAATTACAATTACTGTCCTTTGAATTACAAGGTGTAAGTCGGGGGATGGGGCGGCGGAGCGGATGACGTCACGACGGGCGAGTCAAGCCAGCCGGACCTCTACGTCAGAGCAGCCCGAGGGGGGGTGCTGATTCTTCGGGACTCCTCGGTAATCGTCGGGCGTCGTCGGCTTTCCCACCCCGGCAGCGACCAGCCACCCTCAACCGATCTCCCCCACAGTCAGTCAGCTTTCTACGTTTGACCGGAGCAGTTGTGCACACCAGGGCCGTCGTCTTTTTGCCAAAGACTGGTGTAGCGTTTGTAACAGTTTTCACATCTTGAACGTACCTAAAGTCACAGTGGTACGCTCACCCTTTTTCTTCGTATCCTGCCGACAACTACCTTCGGGCTTGTCGAACTCTCTTTGGACACCTCTACTACTGGATCAGGCGCCTTCACGATTGGTACACCCCGTGCCACACCCTTGAGACGACTCCAGAATCTCTGTAGTACGGTAATCCCCAGCTCATATTACTTCCAATTGTTTTGCTACGTGCCAGTTAACTCGCTACATTCCAGATTCTATATGTTGTTCTTGAATAAGATTATTAATCGGTACAAACGCAACTTTGGTTAGGTACATATGCAACCTATTGTAAATTCAGTAATTGTGCAACACTTTCGGTACGAATAACAGTACGCCATCAGCATTCATAATAATTCGTATTTTGGTACCTTTGGTACATCGTAATAACTCGTATAGTAATTTTGATACACGTAACGATACGCTTTTCTTTCGTCATATACTGTGTGTAATAGTCATTTCGAAGGGTACATATTTTCGGTACGACTGTCTTTTGCATAAAACTTATAATACGTATTTCGGTACTCGTTCTGGTACAACTTACCTTTTGCATATATTTCATAGCCCTCACTTAGTCTTGAATTGTGTGATATTATTTCAGTCAGTACGCGGTGCGTACCATTTCCTATTTACCCACGTGATACGTTTATTTTCTTATATATATCTATATTTTGAAGTACTATAATTCAGGTACTATTGATACGCATATTATTTGTAGACAATTTCATTTATTTCGATAATACAATTTTTGAACAGCAACTTGTGACCTGTGTTGTGTACATTTCTTGTTCCCATCATCCAAGGTGTCTAAGGTACTGGGAGTATCAGTGATTCTCTTAGTATCATTTTGTTAGTTTCACGGTTTTGAATTGCGCTACCATAGTCTCCCTCAGAGCATTTGCATTTAGGCTCAGTCAAGTCTATATTTCGAAACCGAAAAAGCTTACAAAATTGGTGGCAGCGGTTAGGATCTTGTGTAGGTACGCCACACAGAACCCAGGAAAAAGACACTTGGTGATTGGTAGCAGGAAGGGTGCACGTATTGCAAAGATTTTGAGAGGGTGTGTACAAACGGTACGCATTCCACAAGAATTTTCACACGGATTGTACAGGTGGGGTCGTTGGGTTCGTTAACCTACCGACGCAGGTACGAAACAAGGGATTAGGCCGGTGCGGATTTTCCTCATCCAACACAATGGCGACCGCGGGATCGGAAAGGGACTCGACGGCCGAGATGTTTTCGCAGTTAGGGACCCTGTTGAAGACCTTCAATGACCTGCACGTGGAAAAGGACCAGCGGGGGGGGAATAATCTCGACATTCCGAGGTCAATGTTCTTGGAGTTGGACCCCTGGGATCCCGATGAGGCGGGAGCGATATCGGTATCCTCGTATTTCCGATTATTTGAAGACGTCGCAGGTACCCTCGACCAACAGAAAAGACTACGACTGCTACGCTCGAAAATGAGAGGTACGGCTAAGCAGTTCATGATTGACAATATGGGTTCGTACGTAGGAGAAAACCCATACCTTCACATGAAGCAGGCTATGGTACAGTGGTACGAACGGGGTAACCCCGGGAAAGCCGCCGCTTCACTTTGGACCGTAAAAAGACAACCAAATGAGACGTTGCGACAATTCGCAGAAAAAATCCGACAGTTAGCACAGGTAGCGGTACAGGAAGAAGGCGCTGAGTTAAATGCGGCTCAAAAGGTACAATGGGTACGCCGAAAGGTACTCAAAGCTTTCATCCGAGGAGTTGGAAAGGAATTGAGCTCGCACCTTCTGAGTACTGAACCTGCAACTATTGAAGCAGCTCTCAAGCGCGCAGAAGAAATAGAGGAGACGCTAGGGGAACACGACGAAGTGGAGGTACGATGGGACTTGTCTGCGGTACAACCCGGAGACCGAAAATGCTACGCCTGCGGCGCATTCGGACACTTCGCGGCTCGATGCACTTCACGCGGTACGAATGGTACGAACGTCGCGGCGCCAGCACCGAAAATTACCAACCGCCCGGTACCCAGATACCCATGCATGTTTTGCGCAGATACGCAACACTTCCCGGTCGACTGCCCGAGTAACCCTCAGAAGACAATTTTCTGTGATTATTGTGGAGTCCGTGAACACCTTGAACGGGACTGCCATAAAAAGAAGCTGCTCACACCTGTATCGCACCCGCAAGGTACGAATGAGAAGTTCACAAACGCCAACAACGAATTGGTACCAGTATCACGTGAGGTGGGACATATCACCATCATTGAAAGACCCCTCAACCGAACGCTACGCATCAACGCTACGTTGAACAACGAGTCTCGCTCGTTGATCCTAGATACGGGCGCTGCGGTATCGGTATTAACAGTTCCGGTACGCGGTACTCCTATTCTACCAACGAATGCTACTGCATGGGGGGCGGACGGATACCCACTAAAATTCCGTGGTGAACAAACGGTACGAGTGAACTTGCGGGGCATAACTTTTGATCACACGTTTCTTATATTTGAACGGGAGGGAACCGGATTGGACTTACTGGGAATGGACATCATGAAGAAGGTACCCATGGTCATACGAGCAGACCGTCACGAAGTAACCCTACTGAGGAACGAAGAGCAGGAATCGGTACCCGTGGCAGGGGTACAAGCAACGAGAGTAGTACCCGACCTCTCCGGTACGGTGGTACTTGACACACCCGATACGGAGGTACTCCCTGAACAAGGTACGATGGTACCCGACCTACCCGATACGGAGGTACTCACTGAACACGGTACGGTGGTACTCGGAAATTTCGGTACGGAGGTACACCCAAAAGACGAAGTACCAAACATTCCCCAGGAAATTCCAAAAGTAGCGGAACCCTCGACAAGCGAACCGGATCCATCGGACGAAGATGAGCGGGAACTCACCCCCACCGAAAGATGGACCGCTACGGAACAAGAAATTATCGAACAACTACGACGAAAATGCATGGATGTGCCGGAGAAAGAAGCCAATCAGTTGCGAGATATTCTAGTAGAATATCATCAGGTCTTCCAGAAACCCAGCAGGGACGGATGTCAATTAGAGGTAGCACACCGGATCGATACGGGAGATCAAGAACCTGTTAACGTGCGACCGTATCCCATACCTCACGCGCTGAAGGAAGAAGTCGAAGAGCAACTCATGAGTATGCTGTCGGACGGTGTGATTCGACCCTCCAGTAGTCCCTGGAACGCACCTGTTGTTCTCGTGAAGAAAAAGACTCCGGCCGGTGAACCACAAAAATGGAGATTTTGCACGGATTATAGAGGCCTTAATAAAGTAACTAAACCTGATGCATACCCGATGCCAAATTTGCAGAGTACGGTGGCTGCACTGGGCCAATGTGCATGGTTCAGTAAGATTGACTTGGTGGCTGGATACCACCAACTACCTATTCACGCAGACTCCATCGAGAAGACAGCGTTTTCGGCGTTGGGGCGCCACTTCGAGTACCAACGGATGGCGTTCGGACTTCGGAACGCTCCGGCAACTTTTCAACGAACAATGAACGACGCACTCGACGGGTTAATTGGAACCCATTGCCTGGTCTACTTGGACGACATTGTGGTGTTTTCTCCAACACTAGAAGCCCACTTTGATAGTCTGGTGAAAATCCTAAGTAGACTACGGGATGTCGGGTTGCGGGCCAACCATGAAAAATGTGAATTTCTCAAGGCCGAAATTCGATATTTGGGACACCGAATCACGAGGGATGGCATCAGGACGGAACCCGAAAAAACCACCGCAGTAGAACGCTTCCCAACTCCTACCGATGCAAAGCAGCTACAAACGTTTTTGGGGATGGCCGGCTATTACCGACGGTTTATCAAAAACTATTCGGGTATCGCCGCGCCACTTACGTCGCTACTCAAGAAAAATGTAACCTTCGTTTGGGAACAGGAACACAAAATTGCATTCGAGACTTTGAAGAAAGCGTTGACCGCTGACCCGATTTTGGCACACCCGAATTTGGACAAACCTTTTGTCCTCGCGACCGACGCTTCGCAAACAGCTATTGGCGCGGTGTTGTCTCAGCGCATTGGAGACCAGGAGCGACCTGTGGCGTATGCCAGTAGGAAACTTAATCCCAGCTGAAACTCGATATTCAACGACCGAAAGGGAGTTGTTGGCTGTGGTGTGGGCAACCCGCCACTTCCAAGAATATTTGTTGGGAAAACAATTCCAGCTGGAAACCGACCATATGGCGCTAACCGCCGCTATGAGGTTGCGAGACCCCACGTCGCGAATTGGGAGATGGACGTTGCGGCTCGCCGAATACGATTTTGTACCGGCGTACCGACCCGGCAGTCAGATGGGCCACGCCGACGGATTGAGTCGAAATGGAGTAGCTGCAATAGAATTGGATATCCCCGGACGACTACTGGCTGCTGCGCAGGAAATTGATCCTTGGGTCCAGGGATTGGTGAAAAAAGGAGCTGCGGGCTTGGTAAGGCGGACGAACCTGTGGGAAACTACCGTTGTGACTGAGGGGGAGGAGCACGTTGTCCCCTTGATCCCGAGCACCATGCGCGAATGGATAATAAAAAACTGTCATGGTTCCAGTTGGGCAGGCCACCCGGGGGCGGACGTAACAGAAAAAATAGTTCGCAAAGCGGGGTACTGGCCCAAAATGTCCCGTACCATAAAGGAATACATCGCGGCATGTGAAATTTGTCAACGGCGAAACAACCCACAGCGTTCGGAGGCCCCCATTCAGCGCCCTTTGATTCCCAGTTCTCCGGGGGAGATCGTGGGAATGGATTTTGTTGGTCCTCTACCGACTCCGTCGGGGCAAAAGTATCTTCTCACGGTGGTGGATCATTTTTCGAAATACGCGGAGGCGTACGTGGTCGGCGACACGACAGCTGAAACTGTCGCAGAGTGTCTTGCAAACCGGTACATTCCGACGCATGGAGTACCAAAACGACTGGTAACGGACCGAGGAACTGCGTTCACGTCACAAACGATCCAAACGCTGTGCCGACGATGGGGAGTGGTGAAAATTCAGACGACAGCGTACCACCCACAAGCCAACGGAGTTTGCGAGCGATTTCATCGCACCATCGCCAATATCGTTGCGAAACTGGTACGAGAGACTAAGAGGTGGGAAAAGGCTATACCGATCGCACTCGCTGCATATCGTGCAACGCCCCATAAAAGCACGGGCTACTCGCCGAATATGTTGACGTTTGGTCGCGAGCTGAGAATGCCTAATACCATTGAATGGCGACAAACTTGCCCGGTCGATCCAATAGACCCTCTCCGTTCCATCGAAAGGATACGCCAGATCGCGAAAAAGAGCTTAGACAAGGCATGGATGACGCAAGCGGAACGTATCAACCGCCGGAGGACACCTCGATCGTTCGAAGTTGGAGATCGCGTCTATCTCAAAACGATGCAACCACCCAAAGACGTATGTAAAAAATTTTGGAGCCCGTGGACCGGACCATGGACGGTACTAGAAACGTCATCACCGGTAACGTACCGAATCACAGACGTACTGCAAAAACGTACCCAGGTGGTACACCTGAATCGCTTGAAACCAGCAGCGGAAAATGGCGTACCGGATGGTGCACTGACGGACGTACCGTTCGGAACTGTTGTACAGCCGAGTCCTATCACACCGATACGACGTGAAGACTTAAAACCAGAGAAAGAGCATGAGTGGGAGGTACTCATGGAGGACGAGGAGATACGGGTCGAACCACACACTCCGCCACCCGTAACAACCAAAATTGAGACAGCGGTACCGGTGCGTGGAGACAGCACGCCAGCGGATAGCATACCATCCACCCGCGTACCGACTACCGACACACCAACTACGTCTACACCCTACAACTTACGACCAAGAAGCACTAAGGACTACCGCACGTTAAATCGGAAAGGTTACCTGTCAGGAGTCGAAGTACTGGAAGACGAGTTGTCTGCTGCTGACGACGAGTTGAGGGAGCTAGAGGAAGCCGTAGCACGAATCGGTGATGTAGTGAATAAGGTACGCGTACCACCGGTACGCAACTGTAACATAAATAAAACCATGTAAAAAAAAAAAAAAAAAAAAAAAAAAAAAAAAAAAAAAAAAAAAAAAAAAAAAAAAAAAAAAACCTGAAAAGCTGAAAAGAGAAAAAATATCTGAAAATAAAACAAAATGGTATGCGTAGATGTAGCCGATACTTACCTTCATCGTAGAATTTTAGTAAACCCCTTGCCCTTTTAAACATTGTAAACCCCACTTACCTGAATGTAGCGAATCTGGAAACGTGGTTTAACTGTTGGTAGTATTGTGTTCATGGAATTGCCGTATGAGTACTTAAAGAGATTCTTCTGTTACAGTACGGAGTCACAGCCATAGCCATGGCCATGCAGCCGACCGATCCAGCAGACATGGAAGGACCACCCACCGCCGAGCACGAGACTGTCAAGCAAATCCGAGAGACATACCAAAATCAATCTAAGGAAATGTTTGAAGCTCAGGAGTGCCAGATAGAACGAAACCGAGCTCAGGAAAGGGAGGCACTACGGATGGTCGAGGCGGCTGCCTTCATGATCAACACTGCATCGCAAACGCACAACACGTACGCCATTCACAGCGCATTACAAAGCGGAATGACACATGTACTCCGTCTAGCAGCTTTACTACCGGCATGGAAGCACCTGCGTACAGCGTATCAGGGGTTGGAGCAGCAGTTGGAACTGGAAATGGCAGCGAAAAGAACGGCACATGACGAAGTCACAAAGCTCACAAGAGAAAAGCGCCAACTGATGGAAAAACTTGAGGCACTCCAGCCATGCGTCAAACTCACCAGATTGGATGACAGCGATGAAGGACCGTCCAAAACCATGACAGCTATTAGAAAGAAGCCACGTCACACAATCTTCAGCGATGACGATGATTCAGATGACGACTTGGAGAACCCTGAGGATGACATGCCAGAGGGAAGTCAAACACCATTAACCTCATCACTCACCCCAGAAGTCATACTGACTGAGGACCAGACCGTCTCGCCACTCACAATTAAACTGGTGACATGCCCTGTCTGTGGAGTGAAGGTAAAGAGACTGACTGCTTTCCGATGCTTGTCCTGCAAACAATTTTGGACCCGACTCATCAAACGCCACCGAGAAGGAACTCTCAATACAGCCTGTCTGGAGCCACACCCCGTACCAGTCTTGGGTTGTCAGCATTGCAGACGTCGACGATACGAGGCGGCAATGCTGAGACTAAAACCTCACAAACCACTGGAGATCCCCAGGACGGAGGACAATGATTTGCCCGCCGGGGACGGCGGCTTCCAGGAGGGGGAGGAGTGTAAGTCGGGGGATGGGGCGGCGGAGCGGATGACGTCACGACGGGCGAGTCAAGCCAGCCGGACCTCTACGTCAGAGCAGCCCGAGGGGGGGTGCTGATTCTTCGGGACTCCTCGGTAAACGTCGGGCGTCGTCGGCTTTCCCACCCCGGCAGCGACCAGCCACCCTCAACCGATCTCCCCCACCGTCAGTCAGCTTCCTACGTTTGACCGGAGCAGTTGTGCACACCAGGGCCGTCGTCTTTTTGCCAAAGACTGGTGTAGCGTTTGTAACAGTTTTCACATCTTGAACGTACCTAAAGTCACCGTGGTACGCTCACCCCCTTTTTCTTCGTATCCTGCCGACAACTACCTTCGGGCTTGTCGAACTCTCTTTGGACACCTCTACTACTGGATCAGGCGCCTTCACGATTGGTACACCCCGTGCCACACCCTTTGAGACGACTCCAGAATCTCTGTAGTACGGTAATCCCCAGCTCATATTACTTCCAATTGTTTTGCTACGTGCCAGTTAACTCGCTACATTCCAGATTCTATATGTTGTTCTTGAATAAGATTATTAATCGGTACAAACGCAACTTTGGTTAGGTACATATGCAACCTATTGTAAATTCAGTAATTGTGCAACACTTTCGGTACGAATAACAGTACGCCATCAGCATTCATAATCATTCGTATTTTGGTACCTTTGGTACATCGTAATAATTCGCATAGCAATTTTGATACTCGTAACCATACGCTTTTCTTTCGTCATACACTTTGTGTAATAGTCATTTCGAAGGGTACATATTTTCGGTACGCCTGTCTTTTGCATATAACTCATAATACGTATTTCGGTACTCATTTTGGTACAACTTACCTTTTGCATATATTTCATAGCCCACACTTAGTCTTGAATTGTGTGATATTATTTCAGTCAGTACGCGTTGCGTACCATTTCCTATTTACCCACGTGATACGTTTATTTTCTTATATATATCTATATTTTGAAGTACTATAATTCAGGTACTATTGATACGCATATTATTTGTAGACAATTTCATTTATTTCGATAATACAATTTTTGAACAGCAACTTGTAACCTGTGTTGTGTACATTTCTTGTTCCCATCATCCAAGGTGTCTAAGGTACTGGGAGTATCAGTGATTCTCTTAGTATCATTTTGTTAGTTTCACGGTTTTGAATTGCGCTACCATAGTCTCCCTCAGAGCATTTGCATTTAGGCTCAGTCAAGTCTATATTTCGAAACCGAAAAAGCTTACAAAGGTTTTTGGATGTATATATTATAGGTACACACCTATTAATATTATTATTAATACATTTAGTTAAGAAAATACTAATTGTATTAGTTTCCATAGCTTTCGTATATCAGGAACCGTATCTCGATACCTTGAAGCACATAGGCCTTCAAGTATTTTCAAGTATGTCCATCCATCTTCCACATTTTCTATTTTTTTTTTTTTTTAATTTCAGAAAAACTCAATCCAACAAATTAATTGTTGACAAAACTGTTACAAATGGGATTCATAAGTAGAAAAGATAAAATAAATTATTTTCCACCATATTTTGGACTTATTTATTAGAAACACTCTCGTGGGAGTCACAATGACTCCAGTTTAGTGACAAGAGAGAAAAAAATAAGTGTAGTGGTCCCGGGTTAATAAGTTAGTTGGTATTTTAGTTAATTCTCTTGTGAAGCCCTAAGCAATGGGGTGTGCGCATGGGTCGGAAAAACATTTTACTGTTGATTTTAATCTATAGACCTCATTCTGAAAATTTTGACACCAACCGCGACTTTCTAGCGTGAGAAGACCTTTTTCCATGATTTTTCAAAGTTACGAATGTTTATGACGTCACAATGAGCTGGGGGGGGGGGGAGGCGGGAAGGGCGAGTGACGTCATCTTCTTCTTGTGGTGCCTTCTCCGCTAACGAAGGTTGGCGATCACTTCACCGAATCTGTCCCTATCTCTGGCCAACTGGAACAGATCTGCTGCTCCCTGAACCCCAGTCCACTGGCGAATGTTGAGGAGCCAGGAAGCTCGCTTTCGTCCCTCGCCTCTTCTTCCGGAAATCTTCCCCATCATGATGGATTGCAGCAGCTGATACTTCGGGTTACGCATGATATGCCCCAGGTAGGCGACCTTCCGGATCTTCACAGTGTGCAACAACTCCCAGGTCAAACCATTAGACTGCAAGATGAAGTCGTTGCGCAGCCTGGCGGTCCAAGTAATCTTGAGCATCCTGCGGATAAGCTACATCTCAAAGGCTTCTAGCCGGTTCATATCTGCCGCCTTCAGAGTCCAAGACTCCACGCCATAGAGGACAATGGAGAAAATGTAGCATTGAACCATCCGCCACCGCAAGGCAAAGCTCAAATCCCGACTGGACAAACCCGTATCATGTTATTGAAGGCCACCTCAATACGGGTCCTCAGCTCGTCCCTCAAAGCCCATTCCTCCATCAACCATTGACCCAAATACTTGAAACGGGCCACCTGTTCAATATGCTGGGCCCCCACAACCAAGGCGCACGGCTTCCGACCTGTCTTTGATACTGACATGGCCTTCGTCTTGCCAACATTAAGTCTCAGGCCATACCTCTCGCACGCCTGCACCACCAGATCCAGGATAGACTGCAACCCCGCAGCAGTATGAGCAAGGAGCACCGTATCATCTGCGTACCGGAGGTTGGAGATAGGGACACCATTGACGTGAATACCCGCCCTACAGTCCTCCAGAGCCTCCTTAAACACATGCTCGGAATACAGGTTGAACAACAGAACAACAACGTGAACAACAGCGTGACGTCATAAACATTCGAAACTTGAATGATCATTGAAAAATCATAGAAAAAGATCCACTCATCCAAAAAGAGAACGGCTGGTGTCAAAATTCTCAGGATGAGGTCTACTTTCGATTAATTTTTTTTTTTTTTTTTTAATCAGGCGCAACCCCCCATTGGTGTGAGGCACTGGATACAATAATGTCCATAATATTAATTGAAATTGACACTTTTCCCTCGGAATTCGTGGCGTAGCCGTATTTTCTTCTAGAGTGCCAGTAATGGCTTATCCATCCCTCCTTTTGACTCCCACATGAAGGGTGTCCAACCAGACAGACTCCCCCTCTAAAACCGTGATTTCTGTGATAAATTACTATATCTCTGTCTTTTCCAAAGATTTCAAATATGACCTCTGTAAGCTTGGAGGTTAACTTTTACTAAATGTTAAGTTTACTCCGTTGGAAACCAACATAAGCAAAGGTAAATGAATATCTACACCTAGTTTATGATGAAAGTTAAATTTAAAATAGGTGGCGATAATTACCTGGTAGGTAGCTGTAGCGGCTCGAAGGTCTGTGCTATTTACTGAAGTTAAATTCAACCTGAAGGGCCTAGGTACTCTTAGATCACTGGATGTGTCTATGTCTGATGGACTGAAGTAGTTTTTCTGAAGGGAAATATCAAGTGCATGTGAAACGTAGCTGCGCACGAAGCGCACTAAAAACCTAACGGTGCACGTGTAATAGACCAGAAACAGACACCGCCCCTCAGGCAATAATTACCAACCACCTCCATACAATTCAACTTCCATGCAGCAACCGCCTTCGCCACATTGATGTCCGCCGGCACACACCCTCACCACACAAGCGCCACCATTGCAGCCTCCCCCATCGCAAACCAAGATGGCCGGAGGGCTTAATAGGGGTGCCCCCACCATCAGCACCTCATTCTACCAGTGACGCGTCTCGTGTGTGATCAAACCTAGCTAGTATGAATCATCCCCTCTAATCGTTACGAAGTGATCAGAACTGAGAATTTCACTTGTGCAATAGTCTGTGAACTTATTCCGCCAGTCAGTGATTCCATGAGTTTGAGTAGCCAAGGCGCGAGCTCAGAACACTACAGCCTTCTCCCTGAACCGCCGCAAGTACGTGCCGGACCGAAGTTCGTACCACGAACCGGAACAAATCTGCTCCGTACCTCCCCGGCAATCCCTCAACAAGGCTTCAAGGAACGAGGCCCTGGAAACTACACCTGCTACGGAGATTCAAACGAATCCAAGCTCGGCACAAGGGTGAGCCCATTCCCTCAAAACCTTCCTTCGTAAGCGCTTACCCCTTTTCTTCAAATCTGGCAAACCTTCCCCCTTTTCAAAACGTCCTGCAAACATACCTGTAAGTATTAAGAGAAACTGTGAAAGTAAAGTAAAGTTAAGTGTAAAGTAAAGTAACGTAATAGTAGAAAAGAAATTGTTGTAGAGAAAGTTGTGTAAGGAGAAAGTAGAGTAAAGTAAGAAGAAGTTTTTGTTATAAGTAAAGTAAAAATTGTCTAAGTCAGTTGTAATTTTAAGAGAAAGTAAAGTCATATTATATTTTGTAACTTCAATATTTCAGTCTTTATCTTTAAGTGTGGTGAATTTAAAGTCAATTTCATTAAAGTCAGCTCCATCAGAGCAAAAGTCAGAATTAACAACATTCGGCTTCACGGTTTAAAATTTGTATTTTTCATGAATAAAAACCCTACGTGTTTAATTCTGTGTTTCCTCATTTCAGTATCTCCACTCTCTCTCAATTCGTCCATCAGACTTAGTAACTTGCAAATTTCACTATCTTTGGGTATTTTTCTCTGAGTTAGTTCACTGATCTCAGAGTGGTGGCAGCGACCTAGGTATTTCAACACAATTGGAAGTAGAGCCACTGACCCCCAAGAACCTTCAGTTCGGGTGTCACTTATCTGGGATTTCCGATACTTAATAACTAGAAGGGATTAAGGTTGGGACAACAAAAGGTATACCTGGTTGGTGGGAAAGTAATTTATTTCACGTAAAGGTACAAACCAGAGTTCACCAGTCTTCAACTGCACCTGTGTTCCAGCCAAGGACAACGAACCCTTCAGGTAAGACCCTTCTACATCTTGATTTAGGAATTCCTAATTTCAACAACAAACCTTGGTTCACCCAAAAATAAAATATCACACACGAAGTGCACGATAAACCAAACTGTGCACGAAGTGCACTAATTTCCTAACTGCGCACGAAGTGCACTAATTTCCTAACTGCGCACGTTTTACCTGTATGTTACAGGAACCAGGTGGTTGAAATGAGAAATGCAAGGTTACAACTAATAGGAGCCTTTTAATTAAAATGAAATTGTAAGTTGACTCCAAAATGACAATATTTGCTAAGTGAATTTAACAGCAAAATTTTGCAATAAATGGTTTACGACAATGAAATGTGATTTTACTCTCCTTCCTCTCCTCCTTCAATATTCAACAACTTTTACTACTTTAAACAACTTTGACTTGACTCTACTGAAATGTTCATTAACTTTACTGCTGACTAGTTTTACTTTCTACACATTTTGCACACTCTAACATTGGCCAATGAATAGAATTAGTTTTGTTACACTCACAGCGGGGGGGCCCGTAGGAAATCCGGAGGTGGTGCGTAGAGAAGATTCGAGGGAAGGTCCAAACTGGATGTCTCTGAGTCTTACCAGCGGAATAATTGGGGATGTTCAAAATTAAGACTCGTGGGCACGGAGCTCTCGTCGGAATTAATCTGAAAGGGGGAAATTCTCACTACTTTCACTGAGAGGGGAATCGAAAAACGTTTCGAATGATAGCATCAAGGACGTGGGAGATAGCGTCAAAGACAGGGACTCGAATGGCCGCCCCACGCTGTTGTAGTGAGATATCTTTCCAGTCACCCCACCCTCCAGCTCAGGCATCCCGGCAGGGTGCAGAGGGCCGATCATGATTGGTTGAAATTGACGTCATGTCGTCAGGAGCGACTTCTGGTGGTGGACGCCCCTAAGGTGGTGTTTTGGGCGTCCAGGAGCGGGGACGGCTCTAAGACCGCTCCTTCCTGCCGGCCCCCAGGAGGAAGGGAGTATGATGGTATGCTACTCAGCCCCGTCATTGTGCAAATGCATCAGTGAGCCGGGGCTCACACCTCCAACTTTGTTTTTTTTTTTTTTTTTTAATGGGAGCCCCCTTTCATATTGCAGATTTGGATTCTACGCCAAACTATTGTACCCAGAACGCTGATTTCGTTGAAAAATTCCGTTTTTCCGCGTTCAAACACAAATTCCTGTGATGCCTCCCACTTTAAAATAAGAATGACTAGACCGTTAGAAAGCTGAGATTTTTGGCGCAGTTTTTACCATTCTAGCATCTTGAAAAAAATATTGGTTCTCCTAGTACAAGTTCCGATTGAAAAAACTCGAGGTTTCCCAAATCAGGTAAAATCTTATTTTCGGAGGAATTTTTCATGTCTTAACCCTCCTAAAAACACAATCTTCTAAAAGAAAGATATATACGAAGATATACTGAAATTTGAATTTACACAGCAAATTAAGGAAGTTATGACCGATAGTAACGTAAGGAAAAAAAACATGGAAAACAAGGGTTAACAGACATTTTTTTGTAGCAAATTAGTGTATAATCGACTCTTGCAGTTTTGCAGACCTATTTGTTTTTACCCTGGTTTAGGAAAAACTTCAGGAATCGTTTTAGACTGTTCCAGAACGGATTTCAATGAAAAAATCTTCGAAAAAGTCCATGCTAAATTTTTTGAGTAATTAGCAATAGCTTAATTTTCTTCATTTTCTGAAACCTGCCAAAGGTAGTAAGAATAGTCGGTTCGTATGATTTCAGGAAAGCGAAGTGTTTGATGGCTCTCAAACAAAACTACACAGCAATTCACTCTTTGCGAGAGACGATTTCTGCGTTGGACGACCGCTAAAATACCGGCTGACGTGAGACAGAAAAACAGAATGACATACAGATAATGTTGGGGATCATGGTGAAGAGCAAGGCGTTTGATGGTGAGTCGACGTCACTCAACTATTTCGATTGTTTTATAACTGAATCTACGTTTTAGCTATAATGAAGCGTCTACTTCAAATTCGTATGTGGCACACCATGTGCAGACGAGCCTCGTCCTAAGTTTATCTTTTGCTTCTCTTTATACTTTATCGTACCGTCAACTGGTACAACTTTCGCCACCCCGTTCAACAATGTGCCACAAACGTTTTTCACAGTCAGCGCTACCTAGCGATTCCTGGGATGAAGCTATTAATTCAAGAAAAATCACAGGGGCCGGGCAATAGTATAGGCACAGGTTAACCACTCAACAAGCTTATCAGTGGACATCAGCGACAGTGATAAATTGTATCTGTTCCCGGTTTTTTCGTAAGTTGAATTTGTCCAAAAAGTCTCCTTTGGGTACCCCACTAGCGTTTGTTCACGTTTCTGGTAAGTTTATATTTTCAAACCTATAATATCAGCAACGAATTGCCATATTTGCATTTTTCATGAGTGTGTTATTTCCTTTGATATTTACAGGAAAGTAAAAAATGGGACAACAGGGTACAACTTTGTGCCACCAACTTTTTCCCGTTTATGCATTGATATTTAAAGTGTTCTGTTCTATTTTTTGATCACGTGGACGATCCAAATGTCACAGTTCACGAATCAAACCAAATTACGGAACCCAAACCTTAAGGGGGAGATCCTAACCATTTCCCCCATATATCTCCGCATCAGATAGGCCTACAGAGACTATTTTTTTGTAATTCTTCATATTTTTAGTCAAGAAATAGAGCAATGAGCTTACATTTTAGATTTTTAAATGTTATCATATATTCTTGTTGGTATCATACATTTGAAAAATTCAAGTGCTCCAAATATCTTCACTCCGATTTTTTAAAACTAACCTCCGGATAGTTACCTAAAAATCTCAAAATTTTCCGTTCATCCGTGTTTTGGAATTACTTTTGAATTGAGCCAAATAAATCAGGGTTATATTTTTGTTATAAAATATATTTTCTGTGTTATGCTTACTGAATTTTATTAAAAAGAAGAAGATAGGTTTCGAGTTTTTTTGTGATCACACACTCCCTAAAAAGTTGAAAAATATTGAAATTTTTTTTTTAGAAACAAGCTTGTTTTTGGTTCCTTTTCAAAGTTAACATGATGAGTAACAATGAAACCAAGGCAAGAAGTGTCCACTGCTCGATATTCGTATATTTTCAAGCTAAAAAAAATTGTGGTACATTGTTGCACCCTTATGGGGTACAAGAATGTGCCACGAAAAAATATTTCTCTCTATTCTTGCATAAGAGATAGAATTTTTTTCATGGTGGCATTTGAACTTGGAAAGTAGAGGTACGTTGGGTAAATTTTTCAATAATATAC
>CM019183.2:62112270-62154622 GCA_009739505.2 Apolygus lucorum | reverse complement strand
AATTTAAGGGTACAAGGAAATTTTCCCCGACAGTACATTTCCCGTAAAACGTATGTACCGTTTTCTCGGGTTGAATCAACCGATCACCTTGATTTTTTTCAAATTTGTCGAGCATCTTATGCTCTATAACTGGTGGTCAAAGGATAATTTCGTACAACGCTTGAGGAGAGAATGGCGGATTTTGAAAAAACATCAAAATCAGGGCTCTAACCCCACCAAACGGACCACATTTTTATCTTGTTGTCGGGAAAAATACGCCAATCCCTATGCACAGTTGGTGTATAATATCTGACGTACAAGTAAAAAAAAAAGAACAAGGAGATAAGTCCAGTATAACTCAACAAAATGGAACATGAGTGCTAGAAACACGTGATTTTTCAGGAAACACGATTTTCTGAAATTAAACAATGTTCATCTCATGACGTCATCACACGGTTTCCTAACGCTTCCAACTTGCTCCAAGGTGACTCGCTTGGTGAAAACAAAGAAGAAGAAGAAGCTAAATCTCTTGTTTCGTTGTTTACTCGTCTTTTTCTATGTTTAATGTCTCGTTTTGTGCCGTGAATTCCGTTCGTTTTGTGCTGTGCTGAAATCGTCTTGAAAATGCCGCGATCGCAACGAATGCAGGGTATGGCGCCCCGGACTCTACTAGCGCAAACCCTGACACAGGTCGGTTTGCGTATTTATTTGACCCACTTCTCGTTCAAATTTTTTTCATGATTTTTTTTTAATTGGTCCGTGATTATATGCACATTAATACAAAATTATTTTTAAAAAAATCGAATTTTTACTCGAAAAAATTTCCTTTGCCCTTAAGTTTAATCATCGGGACCTAAATCGATTTAAAAATTATTATTCTTATTAACGTTCTTTCTGGCACCAACTTTCTCTGGCTGGGAAGGGATCTTCTGGATTTAGCATGGAAGTTCCTACAGTTCAGTTCCATGTACAGGGAAGAGCCATACGATTGATTCCACAGACTGAGAAGATAGTGTATCATGGAATGCCTCTGTATTGCTTGTTGAGATCATGAGATAGGATTTGACTACCTACCATACTTTGGAACGGTTACATCTTTGTCACAGTGACTGTTGGAACCGTTCCAGAGAAATACCTGGATCGGCACACCCCTACCATCTCTAACCCGATGCCCATGGTTTTAGAAGGTGGCTGCTTTGCTAACCTGCTGTGAGATGTACAGCTTCCTCTACTCCAAGTATCAACGTGTTATCTATCATTTCCATTCTCTTTACAGAAGCTACTGGCTTCCTCCGCCCCCAAAATGAGAGGAAGATCTTCTCTCTCTGGTTACAAAATGATAATGGATGAGAATGGAATGGGCCACGCTTTCAAATTCATGAGTTTTTTTTTTCCTGCTGTCCTCGGAAGGTTACTTGAAGTACATCCCCCCACCGATTCCAATAGGAGTAAGTCCCCATCCATTTGTTTTACAATAAGTGATTTTGGTTCATTATTGAAAATAACGAACCCAAATCACTTATCATTATTGAAATAATGAACCTTGGAATCGACAAGAAAGAAATGAAACATACCTGTATCAATCATTGGGTTAATATCATAAAAGAAAAAACAATGGGTTGTGTTTTCCACTGAGGAAAGGCAACAACAAAGTTCTTCCCTTAGAAGTGACTGACAACAAACAAAACATTCAGAGCACAACTAGACCACAAATGGAGCCAATGAACCAAATTTCCTTAATTTGGCCCCACAGGAGTAAGCTTAAACCGAAAATTTGATTGAATTTTCACTCTTATTAATTTAAATTTTTAATTAAAAAGCTTTTTTTTGGAAATGTTTTGGATCTACTTCGATGTTTGAAGTTTTACTTTTGAGGAATTAGTACAAGGCATTGGTTGTTTCCAATTTTTTAGTCCTGGTTACAACAGTTTATTAATCTGGGAAGGTTACTTCACGATACCATCTCCAAGATACAATTCATCCGTATTGAGATACAGGGTGTATGTCATACATATATGTTCGTTAGTTCTCCATTAAAGTAAGTGTAGGAAAAACCCAGAGTGGCACGAGTCATCACCAAACAGATGAGGTGAGAAGGGAAAGAACACTCATCTGACGTCACCTCTTTTCCATAGAGTATATAAGCCTCACTCAGGGTCTTCCTACATCCTTTCGTACCTAGTCAAGTCAGACTCATCATCATTTTGCCTTCACCTTTGTGTACGGCCCAGTACCCAGAGGGAACGGTTTTGGCCCCGTAAGGCGCCGAACCTCTATCTCCCCTTAGGACCTCTCCAGAACACTAGGCTTCATTAGGTAATGCGCCGCTTCCCGCTGGTCAGTCTGGGTCCAGATGCCGAGGTTTACGAATAGATATTTTCAAGCACTTATCTGGACGGTCGGGGGCCGCGAGGCGCTGCAGATGTAGTTGCCAAGCCGTGGGCTTACGGATCAGTCTCTCCATTGAGTAGGGTTCAGGCTACTTTACAAATCAGCGCATCGAGAGGACCATCGCCCTCACTCGAATACACGTAAACACAACACGGGGTGTTATTGATACGAAAGATAATTTGTTGGCATCTACAATACGGCCACCGCTATGGACCCGCCATTGTCATGGCGCGGGGTGTGATGTAGGAAAAGTGCCACGGAGTTGTGTGAGTTGGGCATCTCGGTAGGCGTACTCCGTGGTATCACCACCCACGTCCTGCTAGGCTCATATTTGAACTGGTGGTCTTTCTATAGAGGCACTTCCCTTCATCCCTCTCTCCCCTCCCCCACCTTCCTCATCTTCCCTCATCCCTAGGGCCGGCGTCGGGTGAGTCCTGGGCGTCCTCCCCATAATATTTGATTTATTTATTTATTTTCATTTATGGCGTGCCCCCTCCGTCACAAAAGACATTTGTCTTGAGGGGAGTTAATTTAAAAAAAAAATAGTAATAACTCAACATCTGGATCACACTAGGACTCTGCAATGAAAACTGATAAAAAAGATCAGCGTGAGAGTTCATCTAGAGCCAAGGAACATCACTGGCTCCAATACTAGTGCTAATTTATGTTAATGATGTATTTGAAATGAATTTGAATGGAAAATGGCTGTATGGCTTTGCAGATGATGTCTTCTTACTGAGCTGTCAAAAGGACTGGCAGAAGTGCTGAGGCAGGCTACGGCGATTTAAGGATGGTAGAGCTATGGATGAAAATAACTGTCTCACTCTTAACTCTAAATGTATATTGTATATTTCTCCCCATGAACCTAACTTGAATTTTAGGTGTGATTGATTTTGCAGTTCTCAATGTATAGTTTATTACTCTGAAATAAAATACTGAAAAATGGTCCTGTTCTTTTCTGATGAAAATATCACGGATATGAAGAGACATTCTTGATTGATAGGTAGGTAGGTACTTTTTATCCATAACATCTCAATGAACTTCAATAAAATAACTCTTTTGCTAAATGGTCTGTTCTGAATGGTTCGGAGGGGTTTGGAGGAGTCCTTCGCCTCTATCCCCTCCCCTTTTCAGTTCCGGTTTTGGTTCCAGACTGCCTCTCCGAACAGACCCATAAACGAATCCGTGAGTCGTAAAAGCTTGAAATTAGTAAAAATGACTAATTTTTAGAAATGAAAATTTCAATAACTATGTGGTACCAAATTAAAAAACGTCTGCCAGTGGGTGTGGCTCATAGCTTCCTTGTGTCCATAACCCGATTGTTTAGATGATCCGATGCATGGTAGTTAATCTCAAAACACCAATCTCTAAGTACCTTTCACTACCCTCATAGGGGACCATCTACACGCTAATCTGGACAATCCTAGAAAATTTCATCAAATTCGGATGAAAAATGTAAATGTCATGGCTGTTAAAAGGATTTTACGTATGCGCATGCGCAGAGGCTTCTGTAAATTTTAAGGCCTTGATTTTCATTGGGGACCATCTACAACCTAATCCGCATAATCCCTGAAAATTTCATTGAAATCGATGGAAATTGTGGAAGTTATGGCCGTTACAAGGAAATTCACGTTGCGCATGCGCAGTCGCTTCTATCAGTCCGGGATGATGATTTTCATAGGAAACCATCTAATTACTAATCTGTAATATCCCTGAAAATTTCATTGAAATTGGACAATAACTTGTATAGTTATGCGCGTTACAAGGAATTCAGGACAGGCACACAGACACGGAACCAAAATTGTTCAGAAAGGTCTAAAACGCAAACGCGAGTGAAAATTTTGAGATAATCCTGAGCAATTATCCGGTCAACTCCGATATTTCTCAACTTTCGTATAATGTTATAGACAAGGAAAGACAATAATAGAATGCAAAATTAGACGTCACAAACGTAATGCGATAAGGCAGGAAGCGATACGATAAGCGATAACAGGGTCGAAGTCCAAGCCGAGCCTAGTGACTCTGAACGCTGTTGCTGCAGGTCAGTTCTGTGCGTGATGTCGGCTAGTACTAGTAGTGCGAACCCGTTTCTATGTGTTGAATGTGAAAATACTATTTTGAGTTTTGCTGTGTTGTCAGATGATTCCGATCGTTTCCGACACTTATTTCGGTCTGAATATTGATATTTACTACTCTACATATATCATGGTTAAGTATGAGAAATATCGGAGTTGACCGGATAATTGCTCAGAATTACCAATTTTGATTTTGGAGAACTTTTTTTTTTTCGTCCTTGAAAAGTGAAAACAAAGTTCCGCTACCTTGGTAGACACGGAAGCAAAATATCATGGATAGTATCTTTGAGATTCTTCAAAATAGGTATGAGCAAAAGCTTCAAAATCTGCAACAAAGACAGTTTATATGTAAACTGAAACAAATGAAATCACTCGCGTAAGCTTAAAGCTGAATTGTTAGTTGCAAATCACTGTTTAGAGAAGATCTTCCCTACGAGCTTCACATGCAGGTGGCATACAGTATACCGATATAAGTGACTTTTCCACTTCATGTGACCGAAAACAACTACTAATAGGAGTGAGAGAAAAGTTCGGGTATGGGTGGTCAGGTAGTCTGATAGAAAGATACCTGGGGCCAATCTACTGATGTGTTTTAGTGAATGAGGAATTTCACCATGTCGGAATTTCCTATTTTTGACCCAAAATCGGATTCAGCACCTCTAAAAAACCTCCTACGGCAAACTTTCAGCCCGAACTTCCTAATTTACGAATAAACAAAACAGTGTAGAAAATACGAATGTTTAAAAAAACCGGGAAAATGACGTCATGCTGGAATAGTTCATTTATGGCCGCTTGAAGCGCTGAGATCGAGAAATCTATAGTCCCCAGATGCAAAATTTCATGAAACAGTAAAGTTCGAAATCGAAAAACTGAAGAAAAAAAAAGAAAAAGCGAGGTGGGGAACATTAGGTTTCCCCTGTATTTGTTTGATAACTTTTCTCTTAGAAAACACGATTCGTTGTCCCAACGGGCAACACTGGGAGGAGATGGCGATCTGAACGGGTTGCTATCGAAGTACCCCGCGCCGATGTACCCCCCGGGCATAGTGCCCCCCGTCATGAATGAAAACCTCCGCGGTCATGAATGACGGGGGACAATACGGGGGACACTATGCCCGGGGGGTACATCGGCGCGGGGGTACATCGACGCACACCCATCTGAACAGCCCAATCAGCGAGCGTTCCCGCTTCACGTCTGTTTTCCCAGTTAGTTTTGAAATTAAAAATTTTGATTGTCTCCCAAAAATAACAGGAGACTTATTTTCCGAAATCAGCCCGATTTTCATCTATCCCACACCATTAACTATTCTGGAAAAATGCAAACAGAAATCGGTGAATTCCTCATTACTGGAATTATCGAGAGTAGCAGCATGGAGTGCCGCCCTGCAGGTTACCCGAGGGTTAAGCTCCGCCCATGTGAACTCTCCCACCACTCAGCACCCCCAAAACACCTATGATGGCGGAGGCCCAATTTTACTTCCATGGAATAGGAAACTTACTTCCATGCCGGGGAATCATTATCACGCCTTATCAATTATGGTATGTTTGTGTCAGAGTCGGGTTGCTATCGCTGTACCCCCCGGAATTGTACCCCCCGAGCATTGAGCCCCCGTCATTGTTCCCCCGGAGTGGAATCGATTTGGGAAGGTTTTACTGTACCCCCCGGAATTGTACCCCCCGAGCATTGAGCCCCCGATCATTCTACCCCTGAGCTCCTTATCAGTTGGATACTATAACGCACTTCCATACAACCACCCGGCAAAGTACCCCACCTCATTGGTGTCGCAATCAATGTTAGTGCTTCGATTCTTGAATCTCAATAATCGATTCTCTATAAATTGATGTATGATTCACATTTACGCAAATTAATCCGTAATTACCTATAATAAATTGTATTATTCCAATTCGAAATGAAACCTTTCTTGAAATGGTGGATATTATATATTGTAATTATTTTAATTTTAAAAAAGTAATTTTTTTTTGTAATGAATATTCTTTCAAACAAGTTAAACTTTCAAAAATGAAGTTCTATCCACATTTAAAGGTAGATTACGACGAGACTTATTTTGATAAATACGAGATGAAAAATTATCAAAAAGATAGAATCAAAATTCAAGCACTCTAATCTCAAAGGAAAATTGTTTATAAGGGAAAAAGAATGAACGATTGTTTATGGATGTTTAGTAACTTGATATTCATGAATTCATGAATCCACACAACGCTGTAATTGGCGGTAAATTCAAATTTTGTTCTTAGTTTACCATAAATATTGGGCTTGAGCATTGTAACGTGAATCCACATTATACTTGGTACTTGATGGGCATTTTACTGGGGTGGAGATATGAATAAGTATTGTATGTAAAAATCTGTTGGTCAGGTTTTATTTCACTAAGTACTTACCTGCACAAAAATCATCAGCCTTAACTGTGACCTACATTTTTGTACCAACGTTTTGAAGCAATTAGGTAAACTGAACAAATCCAAACTACTTGAGATGGTTTTCCCCTTAATCGAATTTAAAAGAGAAAATAAAAATCTGATTCCAAAATACTGCCGTTCAAAGGAGAAAAGCAGTAACTCGATTTTTTCACATTTTCAGCTCAATCTCCACCTTTTGGTAGGTTTTTCAATGGTGAAAAACAGTCTCCTATGAAAATTTAAGAAGTTATTACCATTAGTAGGTAGACTGCCTTCTAATAATAATGGGTGGTACATGGGTAAAAGACAGTTTGCCTTGAGCAATCCAAAAAACAGCAATACGGTCTCTTTAACTGAAACAAGGTGGTTTTCCGTTGCTTTGATCAGGCAATCGGAAGAGAAGTAGGTAGTACAACAGTTTGGTTGATAGAATTGTGTTTCCCCATTGTCAGCTACCTCTTACTGCTAGCTCGGATACTGCTCTCAAAGCGCTGTTTTTCACCATTGGATTGATCACAGATCCGGCCCCAAATGTCGCCCAAAAAACTGTTTTCTTCCGTTGCATCTGGTGAACATTTTGAAATGCCAGCTTTCGTCGTTTTCTCGTCATAATATGTTGAGTTTTAAATATATAACAGCGAATATATGGTTCGTAAAACATGTTATGAGGTGCGAAAATGGTCGTTGCGTGCAAAAAACTAAAAGTGATGAAAATAGTGTTCATCGAAGCGAGAGAATTTGCGTCCAACGGAGGTTGACATGTGGTGACAGCGTTGTTGAGCATCAGTACCTAATGAGTTCCCCGCAGAGATTTTCCCAATTAAAGAGCCAGGTAAGTAAACCTACGTGTACCTACGTTTGATGAAATATATCATGAACAGTGTATGCATCACTTGTTTGAAATCCCACTCATCACCAAGCTCTTTATGTACCTACCTAGGTACCTATTTGGGCGGGGTGGTCATAATGACAAAAGTATCTATCTGACACAAATCGATGTTCACTATAGGGTTAAGTAACTATCAAGGTTACAGATTTTTTCGCACTGTGCCTGTTTCATATACTTTTGTCATTATGACCACCCCTCCCAAACAGATATCAAAAGAGCTTGGTGATTCTGAGATGGGTGGAATTTCAAATAGGTTAGGCAACTCTGTGGAGAGAGTCTTTCAGTGATATTGGATCAATTATGGAGTTTAATCACCAACCTATTATTTTATTCTAACTCGAATTTTTAGATGGTGAGACAGGAATCAGTGACAATGAAATTCAAACTTTTGGAGAGGGAGAAAACGTTGAGTTGACGTACGTTGGAAGAGCAAGAGTGCCTGCTGAATGAAGATAAGCCCAAATGAGACCATCAAGACCAACATGGGAAGGAAGAGGGCGGAAACGGAAAAGACGAGAAAACAAGTTGAGGGGGCAGCCGGAGTTGGTGGAAGGTTCACATGGACGTAAAGAACAGAATGATAACCTTCCTCCTGGAAGCCTCTGAAATGATAACCTCTCTGGTTATATTGCTCTTGGAATTTTCAAATTGCCCACATGCTCATTAATTTTAACGAATGCCAGCTGAACAATGTTTGTAGAAAATTCACAGTTGGGATTCTGCAATAATTCTGGGAATACATTACCACAATGTATCAATTGCGTCGATTGCATCATAACAATCGATTGTTTGCTACTATCGACAGCTGGCCACCACTAGTGCAACCTCCACTCGTGGTTATCATTCCTGACCACTGCACTGGTGCGCAGAATACACGGAAGAAGGACAACGGTATAAAAATTCCTTCTGCCGACGGGTTCCATCAAGATGGCAGCCACCATTCTCAACCGGGGAAAATCAGCCAATCAGATTGTGATATTTCTTTCCGTCTTTTCTGTTTCCGCCCTCTTCCATCCATGTGAATCCAGCTTCTAAGTACCAATCATAATGCCCCAACGCGTAACTGTAACAACCGCGCCCATGTGAACACAGTTTTAATGCCACTATAAGACCGATATTTCATTGAGGCGTTCATATTTTTCAGATATTGAGACAGTTCCTGACGAGTACTCCCTTTGGACAAACACTGAGATTCAATACTTCTCATTCGTTTTTGATGACCACAATGTCTTCTAATATTGTAGACATTACTTTGGTACTAGACACTGGTGAATAGATCGACAATGTCCCCATTTTCAATACGGCAGGTCCGCCTAGTTGTCCCCATTCACTCGAGTGCCAGGAGGAAGATTGAGATTACTGTATTTTTTCAATAGTTTGATCTCGTGTCTTACAACATAAGTCTGAAGAACTACTTCGTTACCTCTAACAAATTTATGTTTTTCATACAGACTAATATTATTATTTTCCTCTAAAATAAAGTTTAAGATCTCAACAAACTGTTTTCCATTTATAAAAACCTCGTTTTTCTATCCATCAAAATTATTAACTTTTACTCTTCTATTTATTTGTAATTGAATCGAGATTGCAGCGTGCATTCTTCTTTGGAACTAGCAGGTAATTTTTGAAGACTAATGATTTAGTTTTTGGTATCAATACAAAAGCTAAATTTTTTCTTTGATCTGGCAATATAACTTTTTGAGCAATTATAACATGCAAAAGAGAAAACGTTAAGCAAAAACTGCTGTAAGTAAACTCATGGTTTGACAACGGAATTTTTTTAAAAATGAATGTTGAAAGGGTTTGAAAGAACTCGTTCCTACCAACTGCGCCAATGTAAGGGACCACCCACTTACATAACACATATTTCATAGAAAATAACGTCTTGCATCACTCAAAAACCGACTTTAATAGTTATATTTCTCTCCTACCTCCTGTTTTTGACTACAAAAAATACTAAATAATACCAAACTGGTGCAGCATTTCATTTAGTGAGGTAGTTGACATGGAAGTTTAGTGACACCCACCACTGCGCGCATGCAGATTGGGGGTTCAGGAGTCAGTTGTAATTCGAATGTTGATCTAGATGTTCACCAACTCACCCGAGTCATTTCATACCTGTACTTTTCAGTCAATACAGTCTCGTTCAACTTACCAGTGGTGTTCAGTGTATTCTTTTCTATACTTCAGTAGTTGCATTAGTTTTTACATTCCTCACTAATTTACAATTTTGTCCACCATGTTAACACCTTGAACGCGGGGAAAAAAACGCGTTGGTCCACTGACGCGGAGACATTTTTTTCGTGAAGCGCGCAAAGCTAAGGTGTCACTTTGATAACTGCTCATGACCTTCAACATCGACCGATTCAGTTCCGGATTGAACCGTTCGTCTCATAAATAGTTCATCTATCACGGAAAACAGCTAGAAAAGAGCGGAAACGGCGAACAAAAGAATAGGAGCAGATATTCTTGAACCCTTTGAGAAAGGCGTTTGCGTGACATAGACGCGGCCAGCCACAGGGACCCCGGGATTTGCGTGACATAGACGCAATCCGCGTGCAACGTGTTAATAATAATGTCCTGATGTAGTTTTCAGTTGTATTAATTGGTCAAGAATAGAAAATCCTCATTGGAAACACGTACAGTAGCAAATTAATTAAGAAGTAGAGCGGTATTGGTTGGCTCTATCTTACACTTATACCTTATTTCAAATATTTCGTCATCTTTGATGTCCGATGATGAAGTAGGTAGGTAAAAGCATTTTCCACCCATTTGGGTCTTCAGGGAGGTGAAAATGGGAAGGAGCCAAGTCAGGGGTGTAATCCCCGGGTTCCACCCCTGAGGATTACGGTTAATCGTTCTCCACTTAAAAGAGCGCGGGCTAGGTCCGCGGCATCCACACCAGCAGCGCCACCAGTGCCGGGACCGAGCTTCGCCCAGTCAGCACCAGTAGCGCCACCAGTACCAAGATCAAGCTTCGCCCAGTCAACACCAGCGGCGCCACCAGTAGCTCTCCCACTCCGTGCGCAGGCGCAGAAGCACCGCCTCGCCCCACCCAAACCGAAGGACCCCCGTGCTCATCCCTGATGCCCTCATTCCTTGAGTAGCTGTCACTGTGGCCGAGAGTACAAGCCCGCCGAGACTGGGGCCCCCCAACACTTTGCTAGTTCACTCCTGGATTCACCCTGACAAGACTGCAACATCTACAAGAACTTCTAGACAGCACCTGCCCATCACGAACTTTCTGGACTGGTAGGATTACTCCTTTTTATTGTATATAGACCTTATAACTGATTAGGTTAGTAGTGAATTTCTCCTTTTCAAAAGACTGGCGAACAGGCGCAAGATTCACCTGCCAATAGCAAAGACTGAGAATGGCCCGATCCTAAATTCCCCCCCATAATATTAAAACTTGTAATTCTTTTAAATTTAAACTGTAAAACTTGAATCGTAAACGTGGTGTACACCTTCCGTGTCCACCACCTTGTTCACATTGACTATATTGTCCACATTTGTTCACCTATATTGAGAGAGAGAGAGAATGTTCCTTTTTGCGTGATAGTAGGTAGGTAGAGTAAGAGTTGTTGTGACATATATTTTATTTTGCATATTCGTGAATACAACAACCATACGGAAGTACCATCTACTTTCATTGACTACTCCCCACTGTACCAGGTATTACTTCACAATTAAATTCAAAGTAGATTCTTTCAGTAAATTCACTTGCTTTTCAATCAGAACTTAACGTAACTTCACTTGCAATTAACTTCATTTCATTTCATATTTATCATACTTAATCAAAGGATTAAGTCCTACATTCGTAGGTGGTGGCAGCATACATATCTTCAGGGAAGACAACAGACAGCTAAGGTAAGTTCTTTATTTCCGCACATTAGTTACCTTAGAGCCAAAACATAAGATTCCTAAAATAGGGTTTTCTATTAGTTAACACATTTTAACTTTGAGAACTTTACTTTGCTCCCTTCCGAGGGTTCCCTAGTGAAAAAGGGGTTACAGGGGAATATAGAGGGTGGTTCACAATGTCCCAACCAAATAATTCCAACATCTCTTGGAGGGCTGGTGTTGTCTTGCAACAAGCACACCTCCTTTGTCAACATTCCCCTCTGCTTGTTTTGGATTGTTCTTCTGAGCTTTTTAAGGGTTTTGCAGTATCGAATAAATTGCATTAATTATCTCCCCCAGGGGCAGAAAATGAACCAGAATGATTCCTTCCAAAATTCAAAATGGAAGGCCTCCTACTCGTCTGATCATTGTGAACATTTTTGTTCTGTCTTCGCTCAACTCACGACACCACTTGAAAACATTGGGTTTTCCGACTATTTGGCGGATGCCTACCATGATTTTTCACCAAAAGTAATATAATTACAATAGGATTCGACTTATTTTCTTGCTGTTATTTATCTTTGATTTGCTTCTTGCAATTCATGGTAAAGAGATTTAGCAGATAAATTAATGTGTTACGAATATTTAATAAGTTATTAGTGTTGCATCAGTTCGTTGGAAAAGATAGGAACAGTTGAGTAGAAAATTGACACACAATTTTTTTGCACCTCTGAAAACACTTTTCATTCAGTTTTATTTCATCAATTTAGGTAAGTAGGTAACAAAATCATGAAAATCACAAAAGAAGCACAAACTACAAATCCAGTAAACCACAAAAGCCACAATAATTACAAAATTTAGGGTCGGTCTTCCTAAATAAAATTGGAGTCAACTAATCTTGTAATAATTTGATTTTTATCAAATTCAAACTTTATTGGTGCCACTTGGTTTTTTGCGCGCTTAGCGGTGAATCAAGGAAATATGGCATTAAATGTATGGAGTAAGTTCCACTAGTTAAAAAAAAATACAATTATTCTATCTATTAATCTACGTACCGTATTGGAGAGCCCGTCGTAACCAGGAGGACTCCTGTACTCGACTTGTTGGTTTCGATGGGTTCTCCAATATGGTACCTACAAGGAAATATGTTTTTTTTTTTCAAGAGTCGTTTTACATGTTAATAAAGTGAGCTCAGCTCCGATTCTTTAACCCTGCACAACAGGACTTAAATCTGACCGGAGCTTGTTGGTTTCTTATGCTATTTTATGTGCTGAATCTGAATCCGAGGTCTGGTTTTTTATGTTTAACTCCTTTTTCCACAATGATATTTATCAGGTTTTCACTTTTTTAGGTCTTCCCACAGTAAAACTTGGGCGTCCTTATCCAATTAATCTGGGGTGAGTAGGACAACACTCATCAGGAAAAAGTCTGCCAAGGGGGTGTGGGGCATAGCTTCCTCGTATCCATAACCCGATTGTTTAGATGATCCAATGCATTGTAGCTAATTAGCTACAATGAGATTAATCTTAAAACCCTAGTTGTGTACCAACTACACGACATCCAGCAAAATATCTGAATATTTCTTCGAATTTGGATGGAAAATGTGGAAGTTACTACTATCAGTCTGGGGGTGGTGATTGTTTTAGGGGACCATCTACACGCAAACCAACACAATCGTTGAAAATTTAATCAAAATTGAATAATAACTTTGCATGGTTTTGCTAGTTACAAGGATTCCATGAGACACAACCAAAATTTTTCAGGAAGGTCTGAAATGTAAAACGCAAATGCAAATATTAATTTTGGAGAACATTTTTTTGTCCGCTGCCTTGGTAAGCAGCGTAAGAAGTGAGCAGCAAGGTAAGAGGTAAGAAGCAAAACGGACCTCAGATTCGGATTCAGCACTACGTAAAAAACTTACGAAAAGTATGTTTTATACGTATGTTTACATACAAACATACCTACAAATTTTGTAAAGTTGTATCTACAACCTGTCTTGTAGACTTGGCTTGGTAACTTGGAGTAAAATATATGACATAGCTCTACCAGGATGTTCCTGAAGGTTCATCGTCGGAATCTATCCAATCGATTGTCAGTAGACCGATACGATCTTTTTCTTGCCGAGACATTTCTTGTTATCCTCTTCCGAGATGACTGGCTGATAAGAGTCCTCCTGATATGCCCTTGGACCCTGAACGCTCATCCTCTTTTCATGGAGCCAATGTAAATAGATTTTCCGTTAGTTCCGCGGCATTCCTCGGTACTCAACGATTGTCTGCAAGAAAATTAGGCTACCATCAGAGAATGTCAATGAGGAGAAAAAAATCAATCTGTCTCGCAGCACTGAATTTGTTTGAATGAAAAATGTTTGTCTATTTAGTATTTAATTCAGTAGTTGAAATATCGTTTGTCAGGCAGATAAAATTTAGCTCGGGTGCATGGAAAATCCATCAAACATAGCAGGTAGGTAGTAGCTACGTCAAATCCCGCCTGACAGGTGGGATATGATTAGGAAAGGAACTTACCTATTTGTCATGAAGTTAACGGGCAGAAGCGAAAATCCTTCCTCACAACCTCTGGTACCTAGCTGAAGCACTTGGGATGTTCACAGTACTCTTCTCCACAACTTTTCTCTTCTTGTCTAGCGGCATACTGTAAAATTGTTAGGAGCTATCCGCCTGACAGAAAAGTTGTATTGAGTTGTAAATAAATTGAGTTCAACTCAATGAGTTGTATTGAGTAAATTGAGTGAACACAATCGCCCCTGAAGACAATTTTACCAACATGTTTTGGTAAACTACGTACATGTTTGCCAGAGATGGACAGTTTTTAGGAAACAGGAGCCTAATATTATTGATTAACATTTAGTTTCAAAATCATTCAATTATCTCCGTTTTATATTATAGACACTACATTGCCAATTTTAAAGAGAACAACATTTGAATTTACCGCCACTTAACAGGTGTTGATTTTCGATCCATGAAAAGGAATTTATTATTCTACTTCCATGTTCAATCGTTTGTAACCGGATGATCGATTAAAACAACATCGGTAAGATAGATACTATCGATTGTCCCACCAATGAGGTAGGGTACATTGCCGGGGGTTTGTATGGAGGTGCTTTATAGTATCCAACTGATAAGGAGCTCAGGGGTAGAATGACCGGGGGCTCAATGCTCGGGGGGTACAATGCTTGGGGGGTACAGTGAAACCGTCCCAAATCGATTCCACTCCGGGGGTACAATGACGGGGGCTCAATGCTCGGGGGGTACAATTACGGGGGGTACAAATGAGCACACCCGTCAGAGTCTGACTCGGACTATACTTTCGAGGTTTTAGGTGACGGAATAGATTCCGGCATTTTTCATCTTTATATTCATTTAAATATCACTGTCTCTGTTCTCTACGGAGAGATTGAAAAACCTCTCTTCTAGTCATTCGTGTTAGGATGATAATCTCAACATGGCCAACATAGAGAAAGTCAAAGTTTTAGTGCTAGGAGATTCCGGTGAGTGTCATTAACTTATTAATCTAGATTAGTGTCATTTTAGCAGGCGACTACTTGGCTTTGGAATTAATGCATTAATCATTAATCTTTAACTAACTGCCTACGAGACCAAATTATTTAATAATCCCAGCTGTTCCCAACTCCCTCTGTAGCCTCTCGAGGACTACTCCCTGTCTCTCACACCTTCCAAAGACCTTGCTTAATATGTAACGCATAAACGCCTGCGAATAATCATAAACATCAAGTAGTAGTGCGTTCCAAGGCTGGAATTCATGAAAACCCTGAGGTGTGATAAGTATGTTTTTAGGTTCGTATGAAAAGTTGGTAAATGCGTAGGTAAAGTCTTTAGCATGTGGCGATACAAATCTATAAACGAAATAATCGAAAATAATCTTTGGAAACTGAAAACGCCACCCCACTATTTCTCGACCTGCTTCAAAACGACTGAATACAAGGACGAGGAGGTCTCTCAGTTCAGGTCTCCTGGCTAGTAAGGCGTTGGTGGAGGTTGATATACAGGGTGTCCCATGTTAAGGACCGAAAAACTTCGGGAGTCGATTTAGTTTAAACTCATCTCTTAGTTTTTTAAACTCATTTTAGTAAGAAAGTGTCTCCTAGCAATTTTTCATTAGACGCTTAATTTCCGAGTTATTTTAATTTTAATATTTTTTTTCGTGTTTTCGACCTTAAGCCATAAAAAGACCATAACTCTCTCAATTTACGAGCAAAATCTAATTACACCGTTGGATAGGGCGTTAAATTTACCATCTTTCTAGTGATTACCTATACAAAAATTTTTGTAAGGTTTTCATATGAAAAGCATGTCCCTGTATTCGACATTGGTGAATGGGGCCATTGCGACTGATCGGTGTAAATAAATTAAATAAAGGCTTGTTCATCAGAACATGAAGGTGAGACCGCATGCCTTTTCCTGCTTCCTTCAACTTCTTTATCAGACCTCACTGTAAACATCTTAGGACCTTCCTCTTGAAAACAACGTCAGACGTAAGTTTCGAATACCAATACTTTCGTTGAAGCTACTCAAGAAAAACAACAACACAAACACGATATGAAACACGATTTGAATCACGATTATTTCTTAATTTAATCCTGTAGAACAATGTGCAAGGGGAGTTGCGAGAATTGAACATTCAATTCGTGCATAAATACCAAGTAAATTAAAGAAGATTCGGACCTATCAAAATTCGATACTGAGCTTTCACATCCAACGGTGATGGAATCAGTCTAATAGCGTTGAAAATGACGTGGAATTCCACCCCTAATTCATCGAACCTGCCCGAGGCCCTACGAACCAGAAAACCTTGATTTCCATAAGCGCAACCACGTTTTTTAGCATTCAAACGTATTTTTCACCCCTAATTAGCGGAGTAAAATTAAAACAAACTAAACCATTGGAAAGCTGAGATCTTTGCGCAGTTTTTGATGTAGAGGTACTTGAAAAATCATGTAGAAGTAAAACCTTAACAATCAAAAGAAAAAGTAGGAAATTTCGACAATTTTACAAAAATGACTTTACGAGTTGATTTTTCACTCATCACGACCTTACAAAAAATTTTGTATAACCACTAGAAAGATGGTAAATTTAACGTAATTAGATTGTGAATTGCTCTTAAATTGAGCGAGTTATGGTCATTTTTATGGCATAAGGTCGAAAACACGAAAAAAATCTTTAAATTAGGATAACTCGGAAATCAAGCGTCTAATGAAAAATTGCTAGCATCTAATGAAAAATAGCATGGGTAATGAAGAACAACCCCCTATTTTTCGAATTTACTGTGAAGCGTTCATTTCTTCCAAAATTTAATAAGGTTGATTCCAAAAATCGAACAAAACTTGCTGTCCGTGGCACTAACCGATTTTGATGAAATTTGCTATATGTATAGGCTCTATTTGTGCCCTGAAGCTTTTGGTTGACATCAGTCACTTCTAAAGGTTGAAAAATAAGGGCTAACATTTTCAAAACGCCCTAGCTCAAAAAACGTTTGGTATAAAGGTAAGTTGGTATAAAGTTGGTATAAAGGTGAGTGGTTTTTCCATCGATTTGAGATAGTATTGCATTTTTAGAGACCGCATGGAGCACTGTAGCCTACAGTCTGCAGGACAAACCGTTCGGTCCCCATGAGAACTAAGGGTTGGACTTACAATAAATTAGAAACACGAGTGTGAATCGCAAAAGAGGTCAAATTTCCGTTCAAAATGGGGTATTTCAGTCAATTTTTTAAAATTTTTTAACATGTTTAATGTTTTAGGGCTGGGGGTCATTCTGTGAATTCCGACACGCAAATCTGCAACGCTTTTTTTTCTTAGTTACCACGGACCGATTTCTTAGTTACCACGTTATATCGGCTCCATTTGGGGTCTAGTTGTACCAAGATGGTCACTGATCAGCTGAGTGAGCTCCAAGGCCATTTTCTCTCCTGTAGAACGCAGGAAGCTGAAATTTGAGAAGCAGGGTCAATGGAGAATGCTGAAGGCGCCTGAGTGATCACTGATCAGCTGAGTGATCGGCAATCTAATTTCTCCCTTGCGAGGGAAAAACATTAAACATGATTTAATGTGTGGTAACACTCTTCTTATTTTTTCAATAGAGCATGGGTCAGGAATAACGGTAATCGGGTCTGTTCGTCGAGAAAATGTTAAGAAGAAATTAGGGAAGCTAATGAACGTTGAAGATTTGAATGATGTGACGTATCAACTTGCTGACCTTGGAACGAGACATTTCACTAATCCCGTGCAGTTTCGAACGCCTCGTGGCCTTGGATACTACAAAATACTAGTCACACACGCCTGCGGCGTAGTGTGTGTGCGTTCATGGAGGCCCACCTTTTTTAGGACGTCCTTTTTCCCACGTGTTTTTTAGGACAGTAAGACTTGGGCGTCCTTATGCGATTGATCTGGGGTGAAGGAGGACAACACTCAACAGAAAAAAATTAACCACACAGTAATCCGTTTTAGACCATTCTGAATCCAGATCCGCGAAAAAACCATAGGTGTATGCATGTATGTCTGTGTGTGTGTGACAATATCTTGTGCCGTCTGCCCAGGCCTCAGTTCTCAATCGATTTTCCTGGTTCTTTTTTGTTCGACTACGTCGCCAGAATTTCGAATTTTGCCTTTTAAGGGGGGGAAAGGGGGGGTTAAAGCTTTAAAAACGAGCGTCAGTGGGCATAAACCTGTAAACGCTGCCCAGGCCTCAATTTCCAACCGATTTGCGAGTTTCTTTTTTTGTTTCACTCAAATAACTTCCGAGTTGTGCATGATTTCAACAGAGTACCAAAATTCGCAATGAGAGGGGGCGAATGGGGGATAATTTTCACAAAATATCCGATTTTTCAATATTTTGGCTCCGTTACTGCGTACTAATTGTACCCAAGCTTTGAAATTGAGGAAAAATTCTCATTATACCTCCGGATTTTCATGAATTATTCTCTGTCCCACCATGGAACTAATAGTGGTGCCACCATGGTGCCATGATGCCATAAACCGCATATTTCGTGGGTTTTTGTGTTTCACCTTGAATACGGATGTGAACCTCGATGGACTGCCTGTTAAAAACACCTGAAAGTTCAATGTTACGACTTATTTTCGCTTTGGTGCCAGACTGGCACCATTGGTGGTGGTGGTGGTGAGTGGTGGGGGGGGGGGGGGGTGAACTCGAATTCGCATATTGGGTGTCGTAGATCATGGATTTTAAAATGCTCTTCAGATTCGAGGCTCCCACGCCGCTAGAAGCGTTATGGTTTATAATGGTGGGGGGGTCACTATTTCTTCCCTAAAGTAATAAATCGTCCCTATACCTGGAAAACCATGTAAGTCGAGTTTATAAAATTTTACAGGGGACACTAAAAACTGAATCATTAAGTTTTCATTCCATATACAATACAAAGTTTTTTCGTTCCATTCCATAAAATTGGTACCTGGAAAACCATGTAAGTCGAGTTAATCAAATTTTACAGGGGACCCTAAAAACTGAATCATTAAGTTTTCATTCCATATACAATACAAAGTTTTTTCGTTCCATTCCATAAAATTGGTGGTAACAGTAGTATTTCAAAGGGCCTGAGACTAATTTCGTCAAAATTTTCTTCAGCGAACGAAAAAATGGACTTGTTTTTACCCAGCCTTTGACACCTGACTTACACGGTTTACCAGGTATAGGGACGAAATAAATTACATCGAGTGAAACAGTTTTATCGCTTAACAACTGGTTAAGCTGATCCAATAGTTATCCAATGGGAGGTCCCCTGGAATTCATGCATTACTAAACAATATGTTTTCAAAAGTGCAATCAGGAGAGTCTAGCCCCCAGAAAGTGTTGTCGGATTTCAGTGCTACCTACCGCCACTTCAACTAATTACCATTTCTGATATCTTATCAGGTGATCACGCTCGCGACCGCATTACTGTCACTCCTCTAACTTGCAGTTATCCCAAGATTACAATGTAGATTAAATTCTGCTTGATTCGTCACTCCGAAACACAATAATGCAATAACAAGTTCCTTTTCCTCGCAATTTAAAAAGGCAGAGATGTAAAGCCACCAAACTTTGAAATTAGAGTGGTAAAATCGAGGTAAATCTACTTCTCAGAAATGCCGCTTGACCACGCTCACATCGAGCTGAAAATGATGGTAGTTCGCTGAAGTGGCGGTAGGTAGCGCTGAAACCCGACAATACTTTCTGGGGGCTAGACTCTCCTAGTGCGATCTCTTTATTTAATTTTTCTACCACATGTTAAAAGTATCAATGGGCAAAAAGTTGGAGTGTAGAGGTTTTCAATGGTGCTGAATCCAAATTTGAGGTCAAAAACCTGAATTTCCGACCCACCGAAATACCCCATTTAGCTGACCAAAATGCGATTGTTGTTCGTTTCTTCGAGTTGTACTCAGTTATGCGTCCTTAGCAACCAGTATTGACATGTCCTAGTTAAGCCACCCCACAACTCATTATTTCTTCAAATTAAACTTGATTTTGACGCGGAAATATGATTGAAGAAGAAGAAGAAATCATTTTATTTGTCGAGAAACACAAGGTGCATAGACAATTGTCAAATTTATGTACATTTCTTCAAATTTTACAGTGGAGAACTCTGCTATGTCTGGTGTTTTTGTATCGCCTATCCTGACTTTTATTAGATACAACGAATTAAAACCTTAATTTAAAGCAAGCACGAGTACTAGGACAAATATTCCTCGGCTGCAGTTAAAATTTTATTAAAGATAATGATACTTACGTTTATGAGATACTTACGTTACTAACTCGAAAAACATGAGGTCAAAATTTTTCATCCTTAATTGCATTAAAGAATTCGTCGAAAGTGTACGGTGCAAGTTTGCATAGGAATCTAGAAATGCTTCGTTTAAAAACTGTTCTGTTGAGGTTACGTACGTTCTCAGGTAATGCATTGAAGAATTTAATCCCCCACCAGTTAGAAACATTGCGGGTAACATTCAATCTACTGAAAGGAACCACCAAATTATTGACAGTACGTGTAGGATATTGGTGATTTGCGACTTTAAAATCATCCCGATGGTTATGTATAAACACTACACACTCGAGAATAAATATAGCAGGAATGGTTAGAATCTTAAGCTTTATGAAATAGTCTTTACAATTCTCTCTGTAGCCCAAACCTGATATTGCTCTGACCGCACGTCTTTGGCAACTGAAAATCAGGGATGCTGAAGAGGAATGGCCCCAACAGACTATAGCATAGGTTGCCCGGCTAAGATACGTTGCATGAAAAGCAGTGAGCACAGCGTTTGGGGACAATTTATCTGCAAGCCTGCGAAGAAGAAATATTACACTGTTTAGCGATTTGGTTAGGTCCTCACAATGTGCATTCCAATTTAGTTTAGGATCCACCAGCACTCCGAGGAACTTGACTTTCTCAGGGTTTGACTCGAAAGTCGATAGACTTCTAAGCCCGAATACCATAGTTTGCGTTTTTGAGTTATTCACTGACAAACCATTCAGATTAAACCAGTTTGTAACGCTCAGTTCCGATGCGGTGCTGCTCTTAGACACATTTTCGAGGGCTTTTTCGGTGGACAAAATAGTAGTGTCATCTGCAAACAGTATTGTGAGTCTTGACATGGACTGAGGCAGATCATTGATAAAAATGATGAAAAGAATGGGCCCGAGGACCGAACCTTGCGGAACACCATGAGCTGAAGCATGAAAGTTTGACAGCTCATTTTTGTGCCGAACAGCCTGGATCCTCTCATTTAAGTATGACTCAATTAGTTTCACAGCATTTGCTGAAAATCCATATTTCCACAGTTTTTTCGTGAGGAGGTTATGTGGGAGACAGTCAAATGCTTTCGCCACGTCGACGAGAACCGCTGATGAATAATCGCCATTCTCGAAGGCACTAAGCACAAAGTTGGAGAAGTTGAGGATAGCATCTTTCGTCGATCTAGAATTCCTAAATCCATACTGGTTATCCGTAAAGAGATCGTTTTCTTCAAAGAAGCAGGTTATTTGCTGCTTCATAGCCCTCTCAATAACTTTAGAAAAAATGGGCAGTTTCGAAATCGGACGATGGTTCTCAATTTCAGAGCGGCTTCCCTTTTTAAAGAGCGGGATAACCTCAGCCACTTTAAGAGATGCTGGAAAAATTCCATGTTCAAGCGACTCATTTATTAGATGAGTCAGCAGAAAAACGATGGCTAGAGATACACATTTAATCATTTTTGTCGATAAGCCATATACATCAAACCCATTAGTATTCTTTAGATCGTGAATACACTTCAAGATATTAGCTGGGGTTACGCTGCAGAACTCAAAAGGAGCTTCAACATTCTTGACGTAGAAGTTTAGAGGGTCGCCATCTGGTATTTCTTCATCGACATTTTTTTTCGCAATAGTGGAGAAATACTTGATGAAATCATCGGCTGTGAACTCCAATGAGGCACCTTTCATAGCGTTTGGTTTATTTTCATTTATTAAATTCCACATTGTTTTAGTTGGGTTCGGAGAGTTGAAGATACGTTTTTCATTAGAATTACATTTTGCGCCCTTTATAGCAGTTTTGTATTTATTTCGCTTAGATAAATAATCGTATTCAGTTTCCTCGTCATCCTTACTTCTTGACCTTTTGCAATGCTCAAGATCACATCGCAATCTTTCCAGATCGTCGCCAAACCAATCATTTTTAGAAGCCGCATGACTTGGTTTCTTATTGGGGTCAATAAGCTTACTAGGAAAATATTGATCACTCAAGGAGGAGATCAATTTTATGAAAAGATCCCACCTAACACAGATCTCGAACTCGACGTCATAAACAAAATCCCAATCCATGTTAAAAAGGTGGTACTCGAAACTCTGAAGTTTAGTGGCCGTTACTGGTCTTATCTCAATCAAATTCTTCTCATTTAAAGCTGATTTGGCCAATGGGCTATGTACAATAACCGCCCTATGGTCCGAGAAAAACACATCTTGAACAATCACTTTACTTTCCACAGGTTGTGAGAAGTTTATAAAGACATTATCTATACAACGGTTAGACCTCGTAGGTTCATTTACCAAAGGAAGAAGATTAAATGAACTAAACAAACCACTAAGTCTTTGGAAATTTGTAGTATCTTCTAATGCACAAATGTTGAAATCCCCCAAAATCATAACTCTTGGAAACTTGTAAATTTTGGGGAGGATATTTGCGAGGATATCAAGGAATTTTTGAGATCACTGCCGGGAGAGCGATATGCAGAGATAACAATTAACTGAAATGATTCAATCATGACTCCCACTAATTCGCAGTCTCGTGAGACAGATACACTCGACAAATTTTCCAGAATAGTGAACTTCAGATCATTTTTCACCAAGATTAGTACACCCTTGATTTTGACGCGGAAATATGATTGGTAGGTCTATATAGAAAAATAATGATCAGTGTAATAATTTGCAGCGTTTTGTATGTACATTTTTCCAAAGAAAAGAACCAATTACATATCACTGTCAATGAAGAAATTTATTGTTCTGTACTCCTGCTGTAGTCATTTTCTTGGTTGTTGTGGAGAAGGAAGCAGAGGACGTCAATATACTTACAATATAGCCAAATAAATGTTGAAAAAAGTATATTGACGTCCTCTGCTTCCTTCTTCACAACAACCAAGAAAAAGAAATTTATTATTGGAATACCCCATTGTACCTCCATGTTATACTGCACGAAGGTTACCTATTTCCTCAGGTGTGGGGAAAACTTCGCTTACCCGTCTAATTGCGCACAATGAGCCGATTTCAAACCCGATGTGGACAGTCGGCTGCTCAGTTGAAGTGAAGCTGCACGAGTTCCGCGAGGGGACTCCCACGGAAAAGACATATTTCGTCGAGTTGTGGGACATTGGAGGCAGCAGCAGCCACAGGAACACGAGAAGTGTCTTCTATAATCCATTCCACGGTATGTAGTCTGTTCTGCAGTCGGAAAGTTTTAACTGGCAACCTGAGAGTGCCATTGAGTCGTCCTTATTCAGGGTGTGACAGCTATGTTCCTGCCATAGCCTAGGGATTGATTCTACAACTAATTTGTTACTTAATTGTCTCTTGACTTTAACCCCCTTAAAACCCGACTTTTTTCACTTTTAAGATTCTTTTGGTGTTTTCGACCTTATACCATTAAAATGTTGGTAACTCCTTCAATTGGAAAGAGCGTTAAATTTCCTATCTCCCAAGTATTAAGTAAAACTTCTTAAAGAAGACTCAGATGTTGAAAAATGAGCCCGAATAGTAAAATCTCGGAAATGTACAGTTTTTTTCAAACGTTTGTAAGCCTTAAGCTGGGTTCACATAGGTGCGTAATGTCCGTAATCCGAAATGCGCAAAAAGAGAAGTGGGGGTGGTCCGTAATCCGTAAAGTCCGTAATGCGTAAAAGAGCGTTCATATGGCCAAATGATTAAGCAATTACGCAGAAGCGCGCAGTAGGTTCTGCGCAGATTGTTTTCCCGCTCGCCTTTTTTCCCGCGTTCAGCTGTTTTGCTGTTTCACCCTGTTCGTCGATCGAATAATTTCTTATTAATTATTAACTTCAAAAAAAAGATTTTCATCGTCTTCTTGGTGATTTGCCTACTTGTAGGCCCGGTGAATGTTATACCAAGTGTTAGGCAAAAATTAGCTATAGCTAACAGTTAAAAGCTACAGCTAAATTAGCTACGATTTAGCTGAAGCCAGCAGCTATATATTTAGCTATTAGCTGTAGAGGAACAGCTAAATTTCTAGCTAAATTAGCTATTAGTCGAAAACTTATAGCTAACAGATTTAGCTACGGTGATTTAGCTGTTCCTCGACAGCTAATTGCTAAATTTATCTTTTAGCTATTAAAAAAAGCTATAAGCTAATTTAGCTATTAGTTGAACAATTAACTAGCTAATAAATTAGTTAGCTAATGCCAAACTCTGGGTATACCCATTTCGGAAAACGAGGTAAGTACCTTTGATGTAAAAAATAATGTTATTGAATTTTTGTGAAGAATCGCAATGTTCAAAACGACCAAATTCTCTCAAAAATGTCTTTTAACCCAGGTTTTCGGAAGTTGAATCAATTGAAAAATAGGTTTTCGGAAGTTGAATAAATTAAAAAAATAGGTTTTTGGAAGTTGAATAAATTGAAAAATAGGTTTTCGGAAGTTGAATCAATCATATTTCCACATAATACGCAGACTTCTTTCATGCGGTTATTGGAGAATGATTTGATTTCTGAGGATTTATTGACATAATTTGATCCGAGGAGATCAATGAGGCTCTCATTAAAATCACTTAAATTCGTATCCAGCAAAGCACAATGCAAAAACGAAAACCAAATAACAACCCAGAATCGGCAATCGGATTGTTTGTTCAATAAACCAAAAACGAGACCGAGTCAACGACGAACAACTGAACGATGAACAGGCGACGAGAGCTTTCACGAAGTTTGCCGAAATTTATCGAAGTTCATCCGTAATGCGTAAAATATCTAATTTTTCAAAACGTTACACTCCGCTCCAAAAGTCTTCGTCCGCAAAGATTGCTCCTGCCCCCTCAATTTGCTACAGCCAATAGCATCCAATTACGCACTATGGATTACGGACATTACGCACCTATGTGAACCCAGCTTAACTGAAACTGCAGGTTAATTTCCCACTGTAACCCCAAAAGTTGACCCAAAAGCTCAGCTTTCCAACGGTATGGTCAGAATTGTTTCCAATATTTTTATTATTGGAGAAAACCGCGCTTGAATGAGAATAAAAGGGTGATTTTTTTCCAACGAAATCAAAGGTATTACGCGAGGATTTGGGGTTGGATGGAGAGTGAGAGGAGCGGCGGCAGAGGAGACCCCGAATCCTCCCGTCAAACCTATGATTTCGTTGGAAAAAAATCACGATTTTTTCTCGTTCAAGCGCTGTTTTCTCCACTAATAAATAATTGAAAACAATGGGGAATTTGCCTCACATATTTTTTTTTTCAAAAGAGGGTTCACTGATATGGAAGAAACTATAGTGGGCTGCTCGAAAAAGCATCCAAAAAATTTAGAGAATTTAAGGAAGATGGAAATTTTTAATTTAGCGGCAATCTGTTCATGAGGGGCATGGGGTTGCAACGTAACGGATTTTCTAACCAATCTGACTTCATAGAAGGAGCTGTGCCCCTCTGAGGTAGCGCTACCTCTGGAAGCGCAAATGAAACTGTAGCTTACGTGATCGAACACAGAAGCGCGCAACTGGGGGAGGAGAAAAAACCCGGACGTGCAAGTGACCAAAAGAAGCATTTTTACACACTCTTTTTATCAAGCATTATTTAGTCTTCATCCTCTCTTATTTAGTTTCTATATTAAGTTAGTTTCGTTATTTGAATCACATTATTTGAGTGGTCATTTGACTGGATCGTTTCGTGTTGTCGCGCCTAGAACTTGAAAGGGCGCTTAGAACTCTACCTGTTGTTGATCTGCGGTACTATCTGGAGTTCTACGCCAGAGCGCTCTGCATATGAATCCCGTCACTTTTAGCGTCATTTTTTTGCTTCCGAGTCTACCAAGGTAGCGGAAGCTTTGTTTTCACTTTTCAAGGATGAAAAAAAAAGTTCTCCAAAATCAAAATTTTCACTCGCGTTTTGCGTTTTAGACCTTTCTGAACAATTTTGGTTCCGTGTCTGTGTGTCTGTCTGTCTGTGTGTCTGTCCGTCTGTCATGATTTCCTTGTAACGCGCATAACTATACGAAGTTATTGTCCGATTTCGATGAAATTGTCAGGGATTGTGCGGGTTGGTGTGTAGACGGTCCCCTATGAAAATCATCATCCCCGGACTGATAGAAGCGACTGTGCATGCGAAAACGTGAATTCCTTGTAATGGCCATAACTTCTACATTTTCCATCCGATTTCAATGAAAATTTCAGAGATGTTACAGATTAGTATTTAGATGGTCCCCTATGAAAATCATCATCGCCGGACTGATAGAAGCGACTGCGCATGCGCAAACGTGAATTTCCTTGAAACGGCCATAACTTCTACATTTTCCATCCGATTTCAATGAAATTCTCAGGGATTAAACGGATTAGATTGTAAATGGTCCCCTATGAAAATCATCACCCCCGGACTTATAGTAGCCGATGCGCATGCGCGAACGTAAAATCCGTGTAACAGCCATGCGTACGTCATAACCTCAAATGGGGAATTTGCCTCACATTTTTTTTTTTTTTTTTCGAATGAGGGTTTGTTTTTATGGAATAAAACCATAGTGAGCTGCTCGAAAACGCATCCAAAAAAATTAGAGAATTTAAGGAAGATGGAAATTTTAAATGTGGTGGCAATGTGTAAGAGGCAGCCATGTTTGAAACGTAACGGATATTCTACCAATCTGACTTCAAAGGAGGTTCTGTGGCGCTTACCACAGAAGCGGAACATACACGAACTTTCACCTTCCGAGTAGTGCGCACAAGAGTGCGCTGGGAAGTGGCAGGAAGAACCCAAACACAATATTAAAAATAAAAACAATATTACTCACTTTTTTACAATACGAATCTATCTACTAGTTTATCAAGCATTATTATTCTTCATCTTCTCTTATTTAGTTTCAAGATTTGAATCACATTATTCGAGTAGCCATTTCACTGCATCGTTTTGTGTCGCGGTGCTAGAACTCTGTCTGTTGTCGTTGTTTTCGCGTCGTTTTTTTTTTTTTTTTTCGTATGACGTCAACAATACTCCTCGATTTTCGCGGTGTTTTGTAACAGAGGTTCACTTGTTTAGTCATTTTCTCCTACGGTAATTTTTTCCCCTTGGTTATTCCTAGTGTTAAACGTTATTCTAGGGCCCTATTATAGGATTTGACTTGAAATTCCAGAATCTAAAATTAAGGCAAATTCCCCATTCTACACTTTCTACTGTCTGGCGCCCGTAGCACATGTGCAGCGAGTCAATTTGACACTAAGAAGTCACGGGTACGATTCCCAGCCGTGCTAAGAAATTTTTGGATTTTTTGAGTAGTGAACTCACATTTTTCATCCGAATTTGATGAAATTTTCTAGGATTATCCAGAGTAGCGTGTAGATGGTCCCCTATGAGGGTAGTGAAAGGTACTTAGAGATTGGTGTTTTGAGATTAACTACTATGCATCGGATCATCTATACATAATCGGGTTATGGATACGAGGAAGCTATGTGCCACACCCACTTGGCAGACGTTTTTTTTTTTTTTTTTGTGTGACGTGAACGATATGCCTTGATTTTCGCGGTGTTTTTTGAAGGAGGCTTCGCTTGTTAGGCATTTTCTTCTATGGTATTTTTTTTTCTCCTTGGGTACTCCTGGTGTTAAACTTTATTCTAAGACCCTATTATAGAATTTGACGTGTAGAATTTGACTTGTGTAATTCTTCTTGTTGCGTAGATTCTTATTCATTCGACCAACCTAGAAGGAGTTTCGTGCGTACAGGATCTATAATGTTCTCCTCTTCACATTTTAGGCATAATTTTCGTGCACGATCTCACAAATCGAAAGTCTCTGCAGAATCTTAAAAAATGGCTGGCCGAAGTTATGAGCAAAGAAGGCGGAAAAGGGAAACCGGTTTATGATGAATTCGATAGCGAACAGTTCGTTGGCTCCAGCATGGTAAGTCGGTCTACAACTTCGCCAATTCCGCAATTATCGGATTAATTTTCGTGCATTTTAGTCTGAGGTGTAGATGACGAAAGACCCCACTCGTCAAAATTGGAAGTCTATCATCTACACCTCGGACTAGTCTATTTTTCGTATTATAATGTGATGTTACTTCTGAATGTCGGAGTTGAAATCGTAATTGCTGGTAAATTCATGGTCTGTCCATCATCCACACCCCAGAAAAGGCAACAGACTTTAATTCACTTCCTAATTTCACAGACTTCTTAATTTTCACAGACTTTAATTCACAGACTTAATTCAAGCTTTAATTCACTTTTCCGCAATTTAAAGACAAAGAACTCGCGAAAAATTCTCAGAACACTTAAACGAAAGAAACTGATGGCAACTGTTATGATTTGTACGAGGGACATCCGGAAAAAAAGGGGACAAATGCTGTTAAAATTGGAAAAATGCATATATTTTAATGAAATTTTCAGGATATGTTCAAAATTTAATCCTTTATTTTTCAACATAGTCCCCGGCAAGTTCCACACACTTCTGCATCCTAGACACGAGCTTTTTCATGCCTTCGTCATAGACTCTCCGCTCCACCTCCAACAGTCTCCTTGACCTCCTCGTCGCTGGAAAACCGTTTTCCCCCAGGAACTCCTTCAGTTTTGTGAACAGATGAAAATCCGAGGGCGCCAGGTCAGGGGAATATGGTGGGTGGTTAATGACATCCCATCCAAATCTCACAAGGAGGTCCTGGGTCACACGCGCGGTGTGGGGCCTGGCGTTGTCATGAAGGAGGCTCTCGCCTCGAGTCAGCTTCCCTTCCTTTTGTCCTTAATTTTTTTTTTTCAATTTTGTTAAGGTTTCACAATAGGCATTGGCGTTGATGGTGGTCCCTTTGACCATGAAATCAACCAATAACACTCCCTTCCTGTCCCAGAACACAGATGCCATGATTTTGCGTTCCAAAAATTGCACCTTGAATTTTTTGGCACTGGGGGAGTGGGTATGGCGCCACTGTAGGGACTGTCGTTTGGACTCAGGGGTATAGTGGCATACCCAAGTCTCATCCCCAGTCACTATTGAGTCCAGGAAAGCTTCTCCCTCTGATGCATACTGCTGCAGAAATTCGTTTGCAGCCACAACACGTCGTTGGCGATGTTCTGGAGTCAACATTTTCGGCACCCATCTGGCACACAACTTCCTGTAGTCAAGTTTTTCAGAAACGATTTCACCCATAACGGTCCGTGAGATGTGTGGGGACATTTCATGAAGGGAGTCGAGGGTCACACGAATTTCGGCGCGAAGTGAGGAACTTGATCACTGCCCGAATCTCGCACCTGCTAGCGAATGACACCTGCAGAGGTTGACGCGACGGGCTCCTGCGACGACATTTTTGAACGAACTGAGATGGGCGAGCGCTCATTGTGACCGTTAGGAGTTCCCCTACACGCAGGTATGCCAACTTTAAAAAAAAATTCCCATCACCCCCTACGACAATTGTCCCCTTTTTTCCGGATGTCCCTCGTACTAACTAAAATGTGTATGTTAAGTTCTACTTTACACTCTTAACTGAATGTATGTTAAGATCTACTTTACATTTCTAATTTCAGTTGCCCATGATTGTCATTGGGACGAAGTTAGACCAGGCCAGCAAGATTCGGTTGCAGACTAAACAGAGTTGTGACATCGCTCAAGACTGGGGTGCCGACAGTATCGATATGGTACGTCTTTTCACAAACCTTTGACAACTACAGAAAAACGCTACAAATTATTTCACTAAGGTTTATAAACACCTAAAGACTGAGGGGGCACGCTATTAGTGACAAATGAAAAAACAAATAAATTATTCATGGGGAGGACGCCCAGGACTCACCCGACGCCGGCCACACAGTTGAGGGATGAAGTGGAGTGCCTCTCTAAAAAGACCAACAGCTCAAATATGAGCCAAGCAGTACGCGCCTGGTGACACCACGGAGTACACCTACTGAGATGCTCAACTCGTGCAACTCCGTAGCACTTTTCCCGCACCACATCCGCGCCGTAACAAGGTTGCAGCCATAGGCCACTACCTGCCTACTTCACAATCAAGTTTATTTCGAAGGAATAACAGCTTTACACTCAATGAGGAATTTGCCTCACAATTTTTTTATTTATTTTTCGAAAGAAGGTTTATTGATATAGAAGAAACCATAGTGTGCGTCTCGAAAACGCATTTAAAAAATTTACAGGGTGTCCTGCGATTCACCAATAAAAATTCCCTAAGTTTTCCAAGGTCAACTTTTGAATTTTTTTTCCTTTTATTGGCTTCGCAAAAGGTTTACATACAGCCATAGCTGCTATGAAGTTAGGATATATACATTAAATTACACTTTAACGTTTATGGCGGAGAGAAATTCATAGAGAGCACAATGGATCAGTTCCAGTAGCAAGGAGGGTGTCTGAGTTGAAGGGTTGTAGTGAGTGGTCGGTGATTTCCTTGAGGAGCTCTTCTCTTTGTAACTGGGACGCTGGGCATTCCAGGACTACATGCTTGATGGTCTCAATCTCATTTCCACAGAAGGAGCACATGTTGTCATCAATCATCCCGAATCTTTCGAGCATCTCTTTGGTGAGACCATGGCCTGAACGTAACCTGATAATTGTTTTGAAGAAGGCTTTGGATCTAGGAGAGGGCGCTTCGTGGTACCAGCACTTTTTAGATAGAGGAGAGAGCAACTCTTTATACCGACTACCCGCCGGGTACTCAACATGGTATTTTCTCCAAGCGTTCAGCTGAGATTGTGATAGAGAACGTTTGAGGTCTGTGTGTGGGAAGGATGGAGGTTGACACAACCTCATTGGAAGGTGTAGAGCTTCTCGGGCTTCATGATCCGCAATTGTGTTACCATGGATGTTTTTATGGCCTCTTATCCAGATGAACTTGACCAGCTGATTTCTCGTTTCGAGGATGTCTATGGCGTTGAGGATGGAGATTTCTATGTGGCTGAGTTTCGTTAAGGGACCTTTTTGTTTGAGTTTCTGGAGTAAGCTTTGGGAGTCTGAAATAATCACAATGTATTTTGAATTTTTCCAGGGTTCTAAATCATTTAAAATATAAAAAAATGTGGTCATAATTTATCAAAATTCAGGTTTGTAAGGACATTTTGAAATTAAAAAGCATTAGAAATATAGTAGCTTATCTCATCAATCTGTAAGTAACTACCTATCGGTCCTGGGTGATGATTTTCATCTACACTCCAATCCGCATAATCCCTAAAAATTTAATCTAAATTGGACGGAAACTGTAGAAGTGGCTATCAGTGGGTGATTATTTTCAAAGGGAACCCCATTCGCTCCATTCCTGAATATTTAACCGAAATCGAAGAATAACTTCGAATAGTTTTCGACAACAGACACAAAACACAAAAGAGACTTCGATTCTTGGATAAAGTTGAGAATTAACATTGAATTCAACAAAACTTGTTGGTTTACTCGAGAGAAACGTCCTCTTCAAAGGCTTTTCATCACCTTCGATTGTGCTCGTTCAGTAGAACTAGGAATCATGGAAAATGAAAGGAAACAATAATACATCCCTCATCAAATAGAAAATTAAAATCTAAGCGAGATCTCTGTGGCTACCTCTCAATAATCACAATATAAAAATCTCATTATGAAAATAAATTAGGTAACCAGAATCAGACTAGTAAAGAAATTTACGCGGTGCGGGTTAACATGAAATATGAATTATGAATACTTCCAGCAAATTTTCGAAAATATAAGCAATATTAGTGGCATTATACATTTTAATAACAAAAGTATTTTATAGAAATCTATATTTATTTATTGTAGTGATATTAATATTATCTATATTTATGTATTATAGTTGACCAATTTTTCTGCATTTTGGACATCTATATTTGAAAAAAAAAACACTTAGGTTATACCTTGTTTTTTGGCCTCCTTGTATGTTAACTTGAATCGTGAAACATTAAACTAGGATAGGAAATAAAGAAATGAAGTTCGTAGGTATCTTTTTAAAATTCACCAAAAAAAAAGAAAAAAATCGTCCCAAGACAACCGGAATTGAGTACCTGCTCTTTCGCGCGCCTTCGGCGCGTTGAAGTTGGTCAAAAACCACCATTCATTCTTGGGTGGGTTTGCATAAAACTCATATTGGGTGCTTCCCCGTGTTTTGGAAACAGCCTACATTTTGCGTAGGAGGATACATCCAATCTACGAGGGACGTCCCAAAAGTAAGTTCCGATCATTTTTAAATCCGTGGGAAAATGCTGTAGGGAAAAAATTCCTACGGGGATACTTCGTGTTAAGGCCATATCACACGAGCGATTTTTTGGCTTTTTTTCCACTGGAAAATCGCTGGAACGTGAAGAGGAAGTTAGAATAAGTTAGGCGAAGTTGAAGAAGAATAACCGCAGAAAACTGCGAATAGAGCGCATTCTGGCGGCCAGCGATTTTCACTCTAACGTGACTACAAGTTTTGGATCAGGTTATAGTAGTGTGGAATTTTGAAGCAACGAAAACAGCAAACAAGTTCTCGAAAATTCACTTACCTCTTTCTCTACACAATTGATGAGAAGCGAAGTTTCACTTGTTGTCCACCTATTCACTATATCCTTCGGCGGCATACTTGTTGGAGGTTTAAAAATTAACGAAGAACTGATTAATTTTTCTCTCGGAAAACTGCAGAAAACTGAACAGACGTCGACTAGTAGATCAAGGAATGCTACAACCACAAATTACTTATCGATGGAGAACCTTCAAATGGTTTCCTTCCAGCTTTTTTCCCGCACAAAATGGCGGACTAGAAAAATTAGAATGCGTTCTAAATATTCCAAAGCTAGAAAAATCGCTCCACCAGGGTGCAGGCTGCGCTATGGGGGGGGGGAAGTGGAATTAAAAACCCGCTGCATGGATACTTGAAACACTGTACTTCTTCCCTTGCATGGATACTTGAATCACTGTACTTCTTCCTCTTCACGTTCCAGCGATTTTTCTGCGGAAAAAAACAGAAAAATCGCTCGTGTGATATGGCCTTTACATCTTGTGGCAACACTGAATTTTTCTTATCTTGCTATCACTTGTTGCGGCTTATCAGCACCAGTGTAAACATAGCTGCTACGTTGAAAAACCCGTCAAATTGTGAAATCCGTTCGGTGATCCGTTTTTTAGTTTTTGAGAATGTTTCTGTGCCCGAAATTCACCGCAGACTCTCTTCAGCGTATGGAGAAGGGGTCATGAGCATCGAAATGGTCCGTAAGTGGAAGAGAAGTTTCCTGGAAGGGCGGGAAAGTGTGCACGATGAACAGCGAAGTGGGCGCCCTTCCACTTCTCGTGGAGAGGACGCAGTTTCTGCAGTTCGCAAGCTTTTGGAGGAAGATGCGCGCTTTACTCTAAGTGATATTGTCGAGAAAGTGCACAACAAACATCAATTGACTCATTCTTCAGTACACCGAATCATTAAGGAAGATCTCAAGTTCTCGAAAGTGTGTGCAAGGTGGGTGCCTCGCCTCTTGACCAACGAGCACAAGGAAAACAGGTTGGATGCAGCACACAGGTTTTTTGAAATGTTGGAAGATGAAGGTGAGTCTCTTAATTCTCGAATTGTTACTGGTGATGAGTCCTGGGTCCACCACTCAACCCCCGAAACAAAAAAACGGAGTATGGTGTGGAAAGTTCCTTACCAAAGTGCCCCAAAAAAAGCGAAGGTGGAACATTCGGCTGGAAAGGTGATGGCAACTGTCTTTTGGGACTCCCGGGGTGTTCTTTTGGTTGATTACCTGGAAAGAGGCACGACCATAAATGCCGAAAGGTATTGCCAGGTGCTCAGAGACCTGAAAAATGCCATAAGGCGCAAAAGGCCGGGCATGTTGCTGTTCCACGACAATGCGCGACCCCATTCAGCAAAAATCACCCAACATTTGCTTGGAACATTTGATTGGGATGTTTTCCCCCTCCCCCCCATACTCTCCAGACCTTGCACCGAGTGACTTTTTCCTTTTCCCCCTCCTCAAAGTCCACCTGTGCGGAAGAAAGTTCCGTACGAACGCTGAACTCGAAGCCGCGGTGTTGGAATTCTTCAAACAAAACGACGCAGAATGGTACGACAAGGGGTTACGTAAACTGGCACCACAGTACCAAAAATGCATCGATCGGAATGGCGACTACGTCGAAAAATAAAGTAGATCCGTACCTTTAAGAATAATTTTTTTTTTTCAAATTGGTTGAGTTTTCGATTTTTTCCAGCACTTCGGAACTTACTTTTGGGACGTCCCTCGTATTATGGCTGATTTCATGGAATAAAATGACTGCCCACTAAGTTGAACTTTCATGTGCGAGTATTTTTCCGTAGTAAGAGTTTTTTCCCATCAGAGTGCCGGAACTTCCCATTAAATGGTTTGGCGCTAGGGTTTTTTCGGGAAAAACATTAAATTCCCTGTGTTTTCACGTAGAGAAAAATTCCCTGAGTATTCCCGGTTTCCTAGGTTGCTGGACACCCTGATTTAGAGAATTTAAGGAAGATGAAAATGTTAAATGTAGTGGCAGTCTGAAACGTGACAAGCTGCCGCTTACAATAGCAGTGCTACCTCTAGAAGCGCACATGAAACCATTAGCTTACGTAATCGAACACAAGAAGATTCACGATAAGAACACTTTCGATAATGAAAGAAGAGGGAAAACTCGTATATCCCGAGTAAAAATCAATTTATGGTTTATTATTTTCAATAACAAACCTTTGGAATCGACCAAGAAAATGAGCATGGAAAAAAATTAAAAAAAAAAACGCTTGCATACGAGTCTGCAACACATTGAAACATTTTCATGCCCCCCCTCCCCTCCCGACACATGAACTACATCGCCTCAGCTAATCAGGGAGCTCGATTTTCGACTCAGCTGATCTGGGAGCTCGATTTTCGCCTCAGCTGATCTGGGAGCTCGATTTTCGACTCAGCTGATCTAGGAGCTCGATGTTCGACTCAGCTGATCTGGGAGCTCGATTTTCGACTCAGCTGATCTGGGAGCTCGATTTTCGACTCAGCTGATCTGGGAGCTCGATTTTCGACTCAGCTGATCTGGGAGCTCGATTTTCGACTCAGCTGATCTGGGAGCTCAATATTCGAGTCAGCTGATCTGGGAGCTCAATTTTCGACTCAGCTGATCTGGGAGCTCAATTTTCGACTCAGCTGATCTGGTAATATCAAACTGTAAAGTACCTACCTACCTAACAACTTCACTTCTGATGGTCATAATCATCATTGTGGCGACTTGGGACAAATATCGTTGCAACAAATATCGTTGCATCAAATTTCGTGACGATTTTTTTTTATGTGCCATATGAAAGACATGAAAATGTCAAAAAATTTTTAACACCCCCTCAAAATTTGATTGTTTACGTTTCAAGGTACGTAGAATCCACAAATCGAATAAAAATTTGGCCGTCCGTCCGCCGTACGCGGCACTTTTCCCACTTAGCATTGACCAATTTTGATGAAATTTGGAATGTAGACTCCATTTGGGGTCTAGTTGTGCTCCGAAGATTTTGGTTGATGTAGGTCACTTCTAACGGTTCAAAAATCAATTTTGAATACGCCCTAACTCAAAAAATTTCGATATTAAGGTATTGTTTTTCCTTCAATTTAAGATTCTATAGAATTTTCAAAGACCACGCGGAGCCCTGTAGGACAAATCGTTCGCTCCCTACGAGAATTTAAAGTTTGGACGTACGATAAATCAGAAACACGAGTGTGAATCGCAAAAGAGGCCTAATCTCCGTTCAAATTTAAGCTGACCGAAATGCGATCGATGTTTTTCTTCATGTTGGATGGTTGGAGGCTTTGCAGACGAGTGATCTATATAGAAAATTAAAAAATAATAAACCATTGTGTAATAATTTGCAGCGTTTTTACTCTCCTGAAGAGAGTCAATTCTTAGATGTGCGATGCTGGTTCTAGAGCGGGATGTAAGTTCTGTTGGGATGGTTCCCATCCATACAGGGGGCCTCTGCCTCATTCAAAAGCATTTTGCGAAGTCTGTTTCTGAACATCCAATGTATTTCCATTGCAGAACTGCATGGATTCGCGGTCGTTGGCGCCAGGTAGCAGCTCAGCCGTCAAGCTCTCTAGGTTCTTCGACAAAGTGATCGAGATGCGTTACTACAAGAAGGACTATGTGGCGCCCTCTACAAACCTTTCGGACAAACGCCGCTTCGCGGTCCCCCTCCTCAAACCTCTTCACGGCGAATGATGCCGACGATCCCCGATCCGCCATCAGAAAACTGTCACTTCCAACGGCCTAAAAAATCTTCTTTTTTTTCTCACTGATCAAATAACGATGATTGGTACATTATCATGTTGTATTCAATGGTCCTAATCAATATGAGACTGGAAAACTAATGCTTACTCCTGTATGAGCTCTGAGGCCCATTTGGGCCTGCTCCCAGTGGCAAGTCCGCAAACTATTGAAAGTGTTATTAAATTAAAGGTGTCGAGTTATATGAGTACAATTATTGATTACCTACCTTATAGGAGAGTAATCACAAGTCGAGTAGTACAGGAGCCGAGTAAAGGGTTTTCAGTTTATGAATGCACAGTTTTAATAAGAAACGTTTTAATTTGGACACATTAGAAGAGCGAAGGAGAATGCAGTTTCAGTGTATCACAGTTTTAGAACGATGTGAATAACATAAATCGATTACTACAATCGATGACAACAATCGATATTATGAATTGAAAGGTTTAGATCGAAATTTAAAATTATCATTATTTATGAATTCCTTTACCGAGCGCTTTCAATGTAAGGACTTCATTATCAGGCCGTAGAGAGAGTTCTGAAGTCTGTCAGTCATCACTAGTCCTGTTTATATCGTCTGGGAGAAGGGTAGGTTCAAGGATCAGATATCAGGTCAGTCCAGGCATGCGCAGTAGGGCGTTCGCAGTGCACGAATTCCGAGTTCTGGAACTGAGTTTGCTGTGACTTTCAGACACAGTTCCGGACTAGTTCGGAACTTGGTTCAGGCGTTCCGGATTTTTCCTCGAACTCGGTTTCAGAACTCCAGACACCTACGAAGGAGCTCTCTGGTGAGGGTTTCAAGAAACTTTAATAAGAGGCGGCTACGTGGCGTATCAGGCATTTTTTGAATTACTTGACTTACTTACTACCTCTGATTACTTGATAATGGTTAGTTATGAATCGACCATGTAGCCCAGTCAATTTATATACTCCTGCTAAAAATTAGAGCACCACCATCTATTTCTTCGTTTGTCCCCTTCTTTTTTCCCTTATCAAGTTTTTATCCATTTGCACACATTGTTTGCAAACATTGAAGGAAAAAGGTAACCATAAAAGGTACTAATTCGAGAAAAAATATGTTTTTAATAAATTAAAGAAAAATCTACCTACTTCTTGTAGTAAAATGATGAAAATTGAAAATGTGGAAAAAAAACTTTGAATTTTGCCAGTTTAGCTTTTCAATACTTGGTATTACCTCCTCTAGCTCGGATTAAGGCTTGGAGCCAACGAATTATGCCTCTAATCAAGTTTTGAATATCCCCCTGGGGGAATTGTCCCACTGCTATTTCCAGCTGCGGAAGATTGTCAGATGGTGGATCTTTGGCTCGAATTCTTCGTTTCAGCATGTCCCAAACATGCTCTATCGGATTCATCTCTGGGCTCCTTGGTGACCAGCCCAGGATACAAAATTTATAAGGGAAGAAGGAAAGAGACAAACGAAAAAATGGATGGCTCTAATTTTGAGCTGGAGTGTACATTGCAAACGCGGAGGTATCAAATAATTTGTATGTTGTTAGGATCCCTAATGACAGGTAGTTTATCCCCAAATGTGCAAAGTTAAAACCCTCTGTTACTGACGAAGTGCGCTGAAAACCATGCTGAAAAAAAATGCGCTGAAAAAATCTCATTTTAGAACAAAGTAAAGTGAGAGAGAGAGGAATTTGAAGAGCATTTAATTAACTTCAATTTGAAACTTACCTGTAGCCATCATAGTTTCCTCAAAAATAAATTAAAACCAAAAAACGTAGTCACTTTCTTCCTTATTATAAATTTCGGAAAAAAGGAGCCAGTTTTTTCCTTACTATTTTATTCATACCAAATAACTCGGAACTGGATTTTGGTTTTTTTTAACCCTCTGGAATGGAACAAGAAAAAACATATGTACAGTCCGAAAGTACAATAAAAAATTTAGACCTAGATATTTTATATTTTCACGAATATTAAATAGAATTGAATTGTTGAGAATAGAATGAGACCACCCAGAGTTCTGTAGGATCAACAGTTTGCTCCCTGTGAGAACTTACAGGGTGAACCTGAAATAAATCAGAAACTCTAGTTTGAAAGTCGCAAAAGAATGTTCCCTGAAGAAAATAGGGTCTCCGTTCAACTGTCAGGTGATCAATTGATCAATCGATCAATTGATCAATTGATCAATTGATCATTTGATCAATTGATCAAATATTTCATCGGAATGTGATTCTTGTCACTCAAATAACGACTGCTTTGCTGGTAGGACCTTTTGGTTTCGAAATGAACTTGACAATGAAGCTGTCTTCGTTGCAAGCGGGTGTAATCCCCGGGTTCCACCCCTGAGGATTACGGTTAGTCGTTCTCCACTTAAAAGAGCGCGGGCTAGGTCCGCGGCTTCCACACCAGCAGCGCCACCAGTGCCGGGACCGAGCTTCGCCCAGTCAGCACCAGTAGCGCCACCAGTACCAAGATCGAGCTTTGCCCAGTCAACACCAGCGACGCCACCAGTAGCTCTCCCACTCCGTGCACAGGCGCAGAAGCACCGCCTCGCCCCACCCAAACCGAAGGACCCCCGTGCTCATCCATGATGCCCACATTCCTTGAGTAGCTTTCACTGTGGCCGAGAGTACAAGCCCGCTGAGACTGGGGCCCCCCAACACTTTGCTAGTTCACTCCTGGATTCACCCTGACAAGACTGCAGCATCAACAAGACTCCAAGACAGCACCTGCCCATCACTGACTTCAAGACTGGTAGGGAGAACTATTTCCTTGTATATAGACTTTTTGAACGGATAGTTAGTAGTGAATTTCTCCTTTTCAAAGACTGGCGAACAGGCGCAAGATTCACCTGCCAATAGCAAAGACTGAGAATGGCCCGATCCTAAATTCCCCCCCCCCCCCATAATATTAAAACTTGTAATTCTTTTAAATTTAACTTGTAAAAACTTGAATCGTAAACGTGGTGTACACCTTCTGTGTCCACCACCTTGTTCACCTTGTTCACATTGTTCACATTGACTATATTGTCCACATTTGTTCACCTATATTGAGAGAGAGAGAGAATGTTCCTTTTTGCGTGATAGTAGGTAGGTAGAGTAAGAGTTGTTGTGACACATATTTTATTTTGCATATTCGTGAATACAACAACCATACGGAAGTACCATCTGCTTTCATTGACTACTCCCACTGTACCAGGTATTACTTCACAAATAAATTCAAAGTAGATTCTTTCAGTAAATTCACTTGCATTTCAATCCAAACTTAACGTAACTTCACTTGCAATTAACTTCAATTCATTTCATATTTATCATACTTAATCAAAGGATTGAGTCCTACATTCGTAGGTGGTGGCAGCATACATATCTTCAGGGAAGACAACAGACAGCTAAGGTAAGTTCTTTATTTCCGCACATTAGTTTACCTTAGAGCCAAAACATAAGATTCCTAAAGTAGGGTTTTCTATTAGTTAACACATTTTAACTTTGATTACTTTACTTTGCTCCCTTCCAAGGGTTCCCTAGTGAAAAAGGGGTTACACGGGTGATTTATTATTAAAACAAAAAAAAACGAGAGGAAGAAGGTTAGGCGATAACAGATTAGGTACAGCAGTTCCAAATCGTGGAAGCGTTCGCAGTGTAGAAAATCCGAGAACACGGTTCGAAATTCTGGGCGGCCATTTTTCGGAACTCCTCCAGTTCTGGACAAGATCTAGAACTGCACTACGAACAAGCCCCTACTTAATGGTTGGACGATCTAGAGCCAGAACCCTTGACGAACAAACTCTTAATTCAAGTTTGGCCAGTTTTAAAGCCTCCCAAATTCCGTCACACGAACCAATATTCTACTTGACGGGCTGACATAGTGAGCAGCATGAGGAGAAGTTATATCTTCCTCACTTTAGGCGGCCCAAAGCAGGAAATTCCTGGTACCGCTAGCCAAATTCTCCCTCTACCTACTTTAACATTTGAAGAAGAAGTACCTAGGGATATACAATTCAGAGATATCTTCTTCTTCTTCTCCTGGCGCTACAGCCCAGTGTGAGCCCTGGCCTCCCGAAAATTCAGAGATATAACAGGGATATTTTAACGTTAGGCTAACTAAGTTCTTATAGCAGTATTAACTAGTAGTTGAAAAATGCGATCGCTGTTCGTTTCTTCGAGTTGTACTTAATCAGTATTGCTTGGTTTTTGCAATAAAACATTTGACCATAGATACCTACCAACATAAATACGAAAAACGCTGCAAATCATTTCCCAAAGGTTTATTATTTTCTGTATAGATCACCCTTCTGTATAGATCGCTGGTTCTCCATCAATAGCACCTACCACCATCTGTATTCTCCCTTGACCTTCCCTCTCAAATTTCAGCTTCCTGCGTTCAATAGGATTGAAAATGGCTTCGGAGCTCACTCAGCTGATCAGTGATCTGAAGAGTGAAGAAGATCTCCTCGAATGCTGTAGACGCCTGGAAGAGCACTTCGATTCAATAGGATTGAAAATGGCTTCGGAGCCTAGTTATCAAATTTCCCCATGAAGGCACCCACAGCTCCTTGGTTCTTCGAACTGTGTGTGAGGCGTTTATTTATTTCAAAGGATTGAAAATGGCTTCGGAGCTCACTCAGCTGATCAGTGATCTGAAGAGTGAAGAAGATCTTCTCGAATGCTGGAGACGCCTGGAAGAGCACTGATCAGCTGATTGAGCTCCGAAGCCATTTTCAATCCTATTGAACGCAGGAAGCTGGAATTTGAGAGGGAAGGTCAAGGGAGAATACAGATGGTGGTAGATGCTATTGATGGAGAACCAGCGATCTATACAGAAGGGTGATCTATACAGAAGGGTGATCTACACAGAAAACTACATCCTTACTCAGGAACTTCATACTACATCCTTACAGGAACTTCGTACCCAAGCGTCAAAATAAGAAAACGGTCGCATGAGCAAGTTTTCGTGACGATTTTTCAGTTTATGTGCCAAAGCAAAGACATGAAAATGTCAAAAAAAGTTGCCAGTTTTCAACTACCTACTAGGTAACCACATTGTGTAATACCTCATATGACATATATTACCTCATATGTATGATGTTATATGACATCATGCTGTTCTTGCGGAGCTACGGGTGATGTCATATGACATCATGCCTCTTTGGAGAGCGCTCCCCACTCTAAGGCCCCTACGAAGGCGTAGGGCTGGAAAGTACTACCGCTCTGGCGTGTGATGTCATATGACATCATGGTTAAAAACCAATCAAAATGGCGTCCAAACCAATTTAACACTTCAAATACATTACCTAACAAAACGCTGCAAATCATTGCTCAAAGGTTTATTATTTTCTGTATAGATCACCCTTCTGTATAGATCACTGGTTCTCCATCAATAGCACCTACCACCATCTGTATTCTCCCTTGACCTTCCCTCTCAAATTTCAGCTTCCTGCGTTCAATAGGATTGAAAATGGCTTCGGAGCTCACTCAGCTGATCAGTGATCTGAAGAGTGAAGAAGATCTCCTCGAATGCTGTAGACGCCTGGAAGAGCACTTCGATTCAATAGGATTGAAAATGGCTTCGGAGCCTAGTTATCAAATTTCCCCATGAAGGCACCCACAGCTCCTTGGTTCTTCGAACTGTGTGTGAGGCGTTTATTTATTTCAAAGGATAGAAAATGGCTTCGGAGCTCACTCAGCTGATCAGTGATCTGAAGAGTGAAGATCTTCTCGAATGCTGGAGACGCCTGGAAGAGCACTGATCAGCTGAGTGAGCTCCGAAGCCATTTTCAATCCTATTGAACGCAGGAAGCTGGAATTTGAGAGGGAAGGTCAAGGGAGAATACAGATGGTGGTAGGTGCTATTGATGGAGAACCAGCGATCTATACAGAAGGGTGATCTATACAGAAAATA
>CM019183.2:62063213-62112170 GCA_009739505.2 Apolygus lucorum | reverse complement strand
GATGCGAGGAAACCAGGAGGACAATTTGTAATCCTGCTTGATTTTTGCTTCAAGTTCGTCTTTGATTCAACTAATAATTTATCATATTTTTTTCTCATCCAGCTGGTTCCTCTTGAGGGTGCTGATGGAACTCGGATATTCTCACGTCAGCTCCTACTCAGCTTGTTTGGTTCACACGAGTTTTGCCTCCCAGTTAGAAGCTCATGGACTCTGGCATTGGGCAGTCTTCGTAATCCTCCACCATCCCGATGAAGCGATGTAAGTATCTGAAAGTGCTGAAAGATTTGGTTCTGCAATCAAAGGATGGCAACAATCGGCCTGGAACTATCCTTACAACCCCAGGCTTGTTGTACAACGTCGATGTCGTCAATCTAAGAGCGTTGATAATTTATTATTAAACATCTTAAACCCAATTGAATGAACAGAGATGTGCAGCGCGCTGGTGTCTTAATACTATTTTTCAGGTTTTAGTCTTTTAATTAAAAGCTTTTATTTAGTTTCACCTGTCCCGTTGGCTGTCAATAATCAAATCTTGCAAGTTAAATTTGATCCACTTCTCATTATCAGGGTGTCCAGCGATTCCCCGAAAAAAAGATTCCCTGAGTTTTCCAGGTTTTCCAAGTGTCAATTTTCGACTTTTCCAGGTTCTAAAAAAGTTAAAATACAGGGTGTTACCCTTAAGGGCGCACCACCGGGCAGGGTTCGATTCTACTACTAATTTGCAACAAAAAATGTCTCTTAGCAATTTTTTTTTTAGAGGCTTCGTTTCCGAGTTATTTCACATTTAAGATTTTTTCGTGTTTTCGACCTTACGTCACTAAAATGGCTGTAACTCCCTTAATTGATAGAGTAAATGCAGATTTTATTATATCATTGGGAAGAGCGTCAAATTTCCTATCTCCCTGATGGGGTTTTAGAAAATTTCAAATGAAACGAACGGGTGTAAAATAAGCCAAAAGTAAAAATAAGTAAAGTTTCGAAAATTTTCACTTTTTTCAAAGCTTGATTCTCGAAACGTCGTGAACGGAAATTTCCATGCTGTATGCCTATAAGTATATATAATAGTACTTTTCAAGCCTTTTCCTTTTGGCGAAGGGCTCAATCTCGTTGTTCGTTTCATTCAAAATTGTCATTAAGGGAGGTCTGGGTTATTAATGACTCGCACTCCTTCCACTTTGTTGACTTACCCAATTTTTGCCCTTTGTCTTGAAAATATCGTCCCGATCATTTGCGGAAAGCTTTACCTTTTCGATTGATAACAAGTTGGGAGTCACTCAATTGTACGCTGTTTAACCCAGAAAGGGCTTGAAAAGTACTTTTTGTTTGTCGAGGAGATCGGAAAGTGTTACCATTCGATTCAGCGTCAAAAAGTACGTAAAATTTCATGTCAAATGATTTATTAAGTTGGAAAGCATTTCTGGTGAAAAACGCCGATTTACACCAGAAAATGAACGTTTTCTGCCCTAAAAACGTCGTTTTCTAACTGAATAAGTGGTGTTTTCAAAAAAATGACTACACCGTTAGAAATCTGGGATTCACATGCAACTTTTAGGCTTACAGCATGGACATTTCCGTTCACAACGTTTCGAGAATCAAGCTTTGAAAAAAGTGAAAATTTTCGAAACTTTACCAATTTTTTACTTTTGGCTTATTTTACACCCGTTCGTTTCATTTGAAATTTTCTAAAACCCCATCAGGGAGATAGGAAATTTGACGCTCTTTCCAATGATATAATAAAATCTGAATTTACTTCATCAGTTGAGGGAGTTACAGCCATTTCAGTGATGTAAGGTCGAAAACACGAAAAAAATCTTAAAAGTGAAATAACTCGGAAACGAAGCCCCTAAGAATAATTACTAAGAGACATTTTTTGTTGCAAATTAGTTGTAGAATTGAACCCTGCCCGGTGGTGCGCCCTTAAGGGTAACACGCTGTATAAATAAATGTAATAATAATTTCTCAAAATTCATGTTTTTAAGGACATATTAAAATAAAAAATCACTAGAAATGAAAAAAAAAAAAAAAACAAGTGGGTGTGGCATAAAGCTTCTTCGTTTCCACAACCCGATTGTGTGATACGATGCATTGTAGCTAATCAAACAACACCAATCTCTAAGTTCGGGGCGATGATTTTCAAAGGGGACCATCTACACCCCAATCAGCATGATCGCTAAAAATTATGTCGAAATATAGGAAGGAAACTGTAGAAGTGGCTACCATCAGTCAGAGGGTGATTATTTTCATAGGGAATCATCTACAGCCCAATGGGGAATTTGCCTCACATTTTTTTTCTTTTTTTTCGAATGAGGGTTTATTTTTATGGAATAAAACCATAGTGAGCTGCTCGAAAACGCATCCAAAAAATTTAGAGAATTTAAGGAAGATGGAAATTTTAATGTGGTGGCAATGTGTAAGAGGCAGCCGTGTTTGAAACGTAACGGATATTCTACCAATCTGACTTCAAAGGAGGTTCTGTGGCGCTTACCACAGAAGCGGAACATACACGAACTTTTAGCTTACAAGTAGTGCGCACAAGAGTGCACCGCGAACTGGGAGGAAGAACCCAGACACAAAGTGACCAAAAGAAACAATATTACTTACTTTTTTACAATACGATTCTACCTACTAGTTTATCAAGCATTATTAGTCTTCATCTTCTCTTATTTATTTTCAAGATTTGAATCACATTATTCGAGTAGCCATTTCACTGGATCGTTTTGTGTGGCGGTGCTAGAACTCTGTCTGTTGTCGGAGTTGTTTTCGCGTCGTTTTTTTTTCTTTTTTTTTCGTATGACGTCAACAATATTCCTCGATTTTCGCGGTGTTTTGTAACAGAGGTTCACTTGTTTAGTCATTTTCTCCTACGGTAATTTTTTCCCCTTGGTTATTCCTAGTGTTAAACGTTATTCTAGGGCCCTATTATAGGATTTGACTTGAAATTCCAGAATCTAAAATTGAGGCAAATTCCCCATTAGCCCGGAATTTTTCATCGAAATCGAAGAACAACTTCGAATAGTTTTGCCCTTCACAAGGATTTCATGACAGACACAACAGAGACCTCGATTCTTGGATATAGTCTAGAATTAACGTTAATTCCATCGAAACTTGTTAGTTTCCTCAAGAGAAACGACTACTTCAAAGGCTTCACCACTTCAAGGCTTGTTTTCACTTTGATCACGCTAACCCGCTCGTCACTGAGGACTTTAGACGACCGGAGGTACAGCGCCTTGTACGACCGCGAACTTGGACACTCAGTGAAGTGATTTGAGTTTCCTAGTTCGTTTACAACTTGCCTGTATATATATAGTAGTTTGCCTGTATATGTAGTTTTTTTTCCATGAAGGAAACACTAAAAGTGTGAAACAATGAGGAATTTCACCGAATTCTGTTTGCATTTTTCCTGAATAGTTAATGGTGTGGGATAGATGAAAATCGGGCTGATTTCGGAAAATAAGTCTCCTGTTATTTTTGGGAGACAATCAAAATTTATGATTTCAAAAATAACCGGGAAAACGGACGTGGAGCGGGAACGCTCGCTGATTGGGCTGTTCGGATCGCCGTCTCCTCTCAGTGTTGCCCATTGGTACGACGAAATCGTGTTTTCTAAGAGAAAAGTTATCAAACAAAAACAGGGGAAACCTAATTTTCCCCATCTTGCTTTTCTATTTTTGTCTTCAGTTTTTCGATTTCGAACTTTACTGTTTCGTGAAATTTTGCATCTGGGGACTAGAGATTTCTCGATCTCAGTGCTTCAAGCGGCCGTAAATGAACTATTCCAGGATGACGTCATTTTCCCGGTTTTTTTAAACGTTCATATTTTCTACACTGTTTTGTTTATTCGTAAATTAGGAAGTTCGGGCTGAAAGTTTGCCGTAGGGGCTTTTTCGAGGTGCTGAATCCGATTTTGGGGTGAAAAATAGGAAATTCCGACATGTTGAAATTCCTCATTAAACGTGCTACCATAATTACCAATGAGAAATTTTAACATGTCAACGGGCTCAAAGAAAATAAAAAGTTGAAAAAAAGAACTTATGGCCGTAACAAGGAAATACACGTTTGCGCTTGCGCAGTGGCTGCTATCAGTCAGGGGACAGTGATTTTCATAGGGGCCATTTACAACCCAATGGGGAATTTCACCATGTCCGAATTTCCAATTTTTGACTCCAAGATTGGATTCAGCACCTCGAAAACCCTCCTAAGGCAAACTTTCCGCCCGAACTTTCCTAAAAACTTTCCTAATTTACGAATAAACAAAACAGTGTAGAAAATATGAACGTTTGAAAAATACCGGGAGGATGACGTCATCCTGGAATAGTTTATTTATGGCCGCTTGAAGCGCTAAGATCGTGAAATCTATAGTCCCAAGATGCAAAATTTCACAAAACTAGTAAAGATCGAAATCGAAAAACTGAAGAAAAAAATAGAAAAGCAAGATGGAGAAAATTAGGTTTCCCCTGTTTTTGTTTGATAACTTTCCTTTTAGATAACACGATTTCGTCGTACCATCCGGCAACACTGGGAGGAGATGGCGATCCGAACAGCCAATCAGCGAGCGTTCCCGCTTCACGTCGAAGAGGTCCGTTTTCACGGTTATTTTTTGAAATCATAAATTTTGATTGTCTCCCAAAAATAACGGGAGACTTATTTTCCGAAATCAACCCGATTTTATCTATCCCACACCATTCAGGAAAAATGCAAACAGAATTCGGTGAAATTCCTCATTCGCATAATCCCTGAAAATGTCATCGATATCGGATGGATAATGTGGAAGTTATGGCTGTTACAAGGAATTCACGTTGGCGCATGCGCAGTCGCTACTATCAGTCCAGGGTTAATGATTCTCAAGGGGACCATCTACACCCCCACCCGCACAATATCTGAAAATTTCATCGAAATCGGATGAAAATGGCGAGGAATTCATGATAGACAGACGCGGCCCCAAAATTGTCCATGAAGGTCTGAAACGTAAAACGCGAGTGGAAATTTTGATTTTGGAGAACTTTTTTTAAGCATGGAACATGCTTTAGCCATCACCTAACTGGGCGAAACGTGACGAAACCGTGGAACGAAAGTAACGCGGGATTTTGTAATGATTTTCACTTACAACCGACCCGTTTCTAGGGAAATTTATCGCCGTTAGTTTTCATCGCTCGAAAATCGTTCGCCACTCGTTGAAAAGCCATCAATGTATGCTTAAATTACATACTGCCAAAACAACTGTAAATATGGACGAAGTTGAGATACACTTCTGATTTAAATGAACTGTAAACCACATTCGTGGTAAAAACCAACATCGATTGGTAAATCAACAAACAAAAACCAAAAACATTTTTATGTTGATGTTGGTTGACTTGGTTTTTACGAATCTAGTCGAATGATCGTTTTTACCAAAAATTAATAAAAGGATCTTGTAATCTAGGCTTTTAGTTGCGATGTGTACTTCGACGTTTTAGATGTTTTCGATTTCTTAATAAAATGAATACCTTTGGGACATCAAGAGGTGAACGAAATTACGAGCAATTTGAAAAAGCAGGCCCATAAAGAGCTAAATTAAAACAACAGACAACAAATCCCTAGTAAAAAGACAAACAAAACACGACTAAAGCATGTTCCATGTTACTTGAATTTTAGCCGAAGGCTCTAAGCAATAACTATCGGAGGTCTGCGGGGCTTTGCCCTCTGCCGAGGCTCGAGTTTCAAAATGAAAAGTGAAAGCAAAGCTCCTGCTACCTCGGTAGAGTCGGGAGCAATAGGTAATTTCGCTATATTTCATAGTTATTAACTTGTTTCAATTACTGAAGTATCCTTCTTATTAGCAAGTGGGCGTCGGTGGTCTAGTGGACAGTGTACCGGACTGCGGTGATAAGATGAGGACCGTCTAGCGGGGACGCGCGTTCGAGTCTGGTCGTCGCAGAAAGTTTTCTGTCTATTAGACGATCGGCAATCTCTCGTTCCAACCCAGGGCGGTGATGTTTGGGAAGCCATGAGCGAAATCATCAGAACAAATTCTGATCTCCCCTTAGGGAGACAGCTGATGACGTCCGCGACGCCAAGAATGGCAGTCGGACGAAAATTCAACCTGAAATGGTTGCTTACTTTACTTTACTTTACTTAGGTAATTTCGCAAATTTGACAAAAATTGCTTTACGAGGTGATTTTTCACACATCAGGACCCCAGAAAAAGTTCTGTGTAGGCACTAGAAAGATGGGAAATTTGACGCCCTTTCCAACGGTGCCCTTATTTTACATTTTTGCGGTACTTAAGGGAACCCAGCAGCTAGTACTAAAGTGGGTCGGCAGACCCATTTTTGTGCCCCTAGATTTTGAACACGGTTCAGTCTATTGAAATGAAATTTTTTTCCAGTGGTAGTACATATAGTCGTCTTCACTATAGTCAGATGGATTTTGAAAAGTTCAATTCATAGCTTAGGTATGATTTTTCAAAAATTCTGTTTTTTTATCTGAATTTTTTCAACTTCAAAAAAAATTTTTTAAACCTTATAGTTGAAATTTTGAGAAACCATCTGACTAAAGTGGAGTTCAATAATAGCAGTTTCGAGGAAAAATTGGGGGGGAACACGATAACTTCAACCATTGCAGAGAAACAGGGGCAAGAAGGTCCAAAAACGTGATTTTAGGAGAGCACTTTTTCTGAAAACTTCGCAAAACGCATCTCAAACAAAGAAAAACGTAACTCCCAATAACTTCAAACATGCAAAAAATGATAGAAAGTGAAGAAGAATAAGAAAGAAGGTTATTTCCAATCAGGTTTGTTTTTTTTCGCTGTTTTTTTTATTGTTAGTTGGTTTTTTTCTCCCAAGTTTCGTGTATTCAACGTATTGAATCCGCGCCGGCAAACACCTACTTTCCCAACTTTGAACTAATTTTTCTACCAGTTCTAATTGTGCAAAATTCAAAAATAATACATCATTTTGTCCGCATTTAAATAAAGAATTGTTTAATGTAAAAAACCGAAAATCGATTTTTTTTTTCATTTTTTCCCTGCTGGGTTCCCTTGAAGTAAGTTTAGTGGCACAAGGTCTAAAATACAAAAAAAAAATTTAATTGGAAAAACTTTGAAAAACTAAGGGTTGAAAGAAATGTGCTAAGAGGCATTTTATTACTTGAAGTAGTTGCAGGATCAACTCCCAAAGTTGTCCGGTCCTTGACATGGGACACCCTGCATACGCTAGGAATGCTGGGAGCAAACAGGTAGTTTCATTTCTGTGATGACAGCCGAGAACGAACCAGTTTCTTTTCAAGGGTTACAGAATCAACAGGTAAACTCCCAAAAGTGTGATATTTGAATTCCAAGGTCAAACATTTTGAGGGTTTACTGTGTGAATTTTTTTCGAGGAGCGAAGATAACGGAAATAAATGGCTGACTGTATAAATGTTAAACTTCCTGTAAAGTTAAAACATTTCCATTACAGTTCTTTCCATTCAAAATTCCAATTGGTCGTTTTTCAGGCGGGAAAAATCCGTCAAGGACCTCCTGGAGCGCCACGTGTCACTCGAAGAAGAAAATGAAGAAGAAGATTTCGTGAGGTCACGCCTTGGAGTTCCATCCAGCTGGATTTTCGAAGCCAAAGCCATCAAAGCCAGAGTCTCTAAACGGTTAGTGCCACTGTTGTTCTTTGTACGTTGCATTGCTGGTTCAATCTTCTGAACGGTGAACTAGAACACGTACTCCATGCATTGTGTGGCATGGGAGTTGAGCGGGGATGAACCCTCGGAAATAGCAACAACAAAAACTAAGATCGAATCAATTTACTTTAATCGGTAAAATTAATATCCTTGTCTCAGGGAAGCCACTTGTACAATAATTTAACGAAACTAAATTTCTTAACACATTCACTGCGGACCATTGATCGGGGAACTCCCAGCCAACTTGATTTGAGTTCTTGCGTTTAGTCACATCGTCTAGCACTGTAGATGTAGGAAAATGCATTGTTAGTTCGTGAACATTGAAACTGAGGTTAATTTTCACACTTCAGAGACTCTCCAGCCCGCCTACAGATGAAAACAAATTCGATTGAAGCAGTGCGTGAACCTTATACTGGCCGATAACAACAAAAGGGTAAGTGGCTCGGATCCGGGACAGACGCATGGCTGGAGGGTAGCTGCCGTCCCGGATCCGGGACGGCCGCACTGAATGTGTTAACCTCACAGAAAATGTATATCATTTATAACCTCACACTAACTAATCTAAGTTGGCAGGGAATAAAAAGCACCTCAGGCGAACTCTCATGGAGAGAGAGCTAAATGATTCTGTTTCATGAGTCATTCTGACGCATACTAGTATTCCCGGGTTAAGTCCTATCGTATCCTATCCTGTTAAACCTATCTTGTACCTACTTCCTTCCAAAGCTCCATAACAATGTTGGTTGAAGGGAAAATACCACAAAATGGCACAGAAAAGTCACAGAAATAGTTTTGAAAGCAGAAATTTGTGAGTACGGATCTCCTAAATTAATGTAGGAATATAGAGACGAGAAATGGTAAACGACTAAACGTCAAATGTAAACAAAAGTGAAATGTTACCTTCAGCACACCAAAATCCCACATTTGCGCTGTGCAGACCTAGCGGTCGTCTCAGCTCGAGTTTCTGCTAGAAATGACGTAACAATTACTTTGGCGGCAAAGCAAAGAGCCAAACTTTCTGAATGCAATCCCTTATTCATGAAAACATTTCAGGTTATTATCTCTGGCTTTTCCGAATCAGAGGGTTCTTCTTCTTTTCTTCTTTTTTGTTTACGTGCACACCTTATGTACTTGAAGCCTGTGCTACTATCTACTTAAAGCCTTCGCATAAATTATAAAAACATGGAACATGTTTTAGCCAAATTTAGTGCAGAACCTTTAGTTGTAGGTTGGTATGATACCTACTAAAGTTACATTATCCCTAGCAACATAAATCTAAAATGCATTTAGAAAAAACTCGAAAACTCAGAGCCTTGAAAAGTCGAGCGAGCGAGTGATAAGGCGCCCTTGTACTATACGATTTGTCTGCAGGCTGGCGTGAGGCCTAGATCATGGTGAGCCATACATTATCAGTTAAATCTGAAGGCCATGGACTGCAGTCCGTGAAAACTGAAGGTGTGTGGCTGCAGGGCAGGCGAGGATCAGATGAGATCGGCAACAGGCATGGGACTGTCAGTCCACGATCTCAGGAGGTCACACATTAGAGAGTTCCTGGTAGAGTAGAGTCGATTTGGCTTAGATATGGCGCACTGGAACCGGATCGTCCGCCATGTTTTCAATACGGCGTGCTGGATTGCCTCTTAGTGACTTATTCTACTGTAATATAACGGCTCCGGATCAGATATGGCGCGTTCTTATTATAGGGTCTGTTCGGAGAGGCAGTCCAGAACCTGTTCGAAACGAAACCGGAGCTGAAAAGGGGAGGGGATAGAGGCGCTTGGACTCCTCTGGGCTCCTTCAAACCGTTCAGGACTGCCTCTCCAAACAGACCCATAATATGGCGCCGGATTGAGAGTGTGTGTGTAACGTCACGCCATATTTAAGCGAACCAAAACCACTAGGAACTCTCTACTATCACTTGTTGGCCTGCCATCCAACCGCTACTATTGGCCTTGCAGTCAACTACTCGGGGCTGGCGGTCCGCCTGCAGGCCAGGGACGTATAGTGTGTGTGCAAGCGAGGACTTCATCGTACGTCCGCCTGCAGGCCCTGGACGTATAGTGTGTGTGCAAGCGAGGACTTCCTCGTACGTCCGCCTGCAGGCCAGGGACTTATAGTGTGTGTTCAAGCGAGGACTTCATCGTACGTCCGCCTGCAGGCCCTGGATGTATAGTGTGTGTGCAAGTGAGGACTTCATCGTACGTCCGCCTGCAGGCCCTGGATGTATAGTGTGTGTGCAAGCGAGGACTTCCTCGTACGTCCGCCTGCAGGCCAGGGACTTATAGTGTGTGTTCAAACGAGGACTTCATCGTATGTCCGCCTGCAGGCCTTGGACGTATAGTGTGTGTGCAAGTGAGGACTTCCTCGTACGTCCGCCTGCAGGCCCTGGACGTATAGTGTGTGTGCAAGCGAGGAATTCATCGTACGTCCGCCTGCAGGCCAGGGACTTATAGTGTGTGTTCAAGCGAGGACTTCATCGTACGTCCGCCTGCAGGCCCTGGACGTATAGTGTGTGTGCAAGCGAGGACTTCATCGTACGTCCGCCTGCAGGCCAGGGACTTATAGTGTGTGTTCAAGCGAGGACTTCATCGTACGTCCGCCTGCAGGCCCTAGACGTATAGTTTGTGTGTGCAAGCGAGGACTTCATCGTACGTCCGCCTGCAGGCCAGGGACTTATAGTGTGTGTTCAAGCGAGGACTTCATCGTACGTCCGCCTGCAGGCCCTGGACGTATAGTGTGTGTGCAAGCGAGGACTTCATCGTACGTCCGCCTGCAGGCCAGGGACTTATAGTGTGTGTTCAAGCGAGGACTTCATCGTACGTCCGCCTGCAGGCCCTGGACGTATAGTTTGTGTGTGCAAGCGAGGACTTCATCGTACGTCCGCCTGCAGGCCCTGGATGTATAGTGTGTGTTCAAGCGAGGACTTCATCGTACGTCCGCCTGCAGGCCCTGGATGTATAGTGTGTGTGCAAGTGAGGACTTCATCGTACGTCCGCCTGCAGGCCCTGGATGTATAGTGTGTGTGCAAGCGAGGACTTCCTCGTACGTCCGCCTGCAGGCCCTGGATGTATAGTGTGTGTTCAAGCGAGGACTTCCTCGTACGTCCGCCTGCAGGCCCTGGATGTATAGTGTGTGTGCAAGCGAGGACTTCCTCGTACGTCCGCCTGCAGGCCCTGGATGTATAGTGTGTGTTCAAGCGAGGACTTCATCGTACGTCCGCCTACAGGCCTTGGACGTATAGTGTGTGTGCAAGTGAGGACTTCCTCGTACGTCCGCCTGCAGGCCCTGGACGTATAGTGTGTGTGCAAGCGAGGACTTCATCGTACGTCCGCCTGCAGGCCAGGGACTTATAGTGTGTGTTCAAGCGAGGACTTCATTGTACGTCCGCCTGCAGGCCCTGGACGTATAGTGTGTGTGCAAGTGAGGACTTCATCGTACGTCCGCCTGTAGGCCCTGGACGTATAGTGTGTGTGCAAGCTAGGACTTCATTGTACGTCCGCCTGCAGGCCCTAGACGTATAGTATGTGTGCAAGCGAGGATTTCGTCGTACGTCCGCCTGCAGGCCAGGGACGTATAGTGTGTGTGCAAGTGAGGACTTCATCGTACGTCCGCCTGTAGGCCCTGGACGTATAGTGTGTGTGCAAGTGAGGACTTCATCGTACATCCGCCTGCAGGCCAGGGACGTATAGTATGTGTGCAAGCGAGGATTTCGTCGTACGTCCGCCTGCAGGCCAGGGACGTATAGTATGTGTGCAAGTGAGGACTTCATCGTACATCCGCCTGCAGGCCAGGGACGTATAGTGTGTGTGCAAGTGAGGACTTCATCGTACGTCCGCCTGTAGGCCCTGGATGTATAGTGTGTGTGCAAGTGAGGACTTCATTGTACGTCCGCCTGCAGGCCCTGGACGTATAGTGTGTGTGCAAGTGAGGACTTCATCGTATGTCCGCCTGCAGGCCCTGGACGTATAGTGTGTGTGTGCAAGCGAGGACTTCATCGTACGTCCGCCTGCAGGCCCTGGATGTATAGTGTGTGTGCAAGCGAGGATTTCGTCGTACGTCCGCCTGCAGGCCCTGGACGTATAGTGTGTGTTCAAGCGAGGACTTCATCGTATGTCCGCCTGTAGGCCCTGGACGTATAGTGTGTGTGCAAGCGAGGACTTCATCGTACGTCCGCCTGCAGGCCCTGGACGTATAGTGTGTGTGCAAGCGAGGACTTCATCGTACGTCCGCCTGTAGGCCCTGGATGTATAGTGTGTGTGCAAGCGAGGATTTCGTCGTACGTCCGCCTGCAGGCCCTGGACGTATAGTGTGTGTTCAAGCGAGGACTTCATCGTATGTCCGCCTGCAGGCCCTGGACGTATAGTGTGTGTGTGCAAGCGAGGACTTCATCGTACGTCCGCCTGCAGGCCAGGGACTTATAGTGTGTGTGCAAGCGAGGACTTCATCGTACGTCCGCCTGCAGGCCCTGGACGTATAGTGTGTGTGTGCAAGTGAGGACTTCATCGTACGTCCGCCTGCAGGCCCTGGATGTATAGTGTGTGTGCAAGCGAGGACTTCATCGTACATCCGCCTGCAGGCCCTGGATGTATAGTGTGTGTGCAAGCGAGGACTTCATCGTACGTCCGCCTGCAGGCCCTGGATGTATAGTGTGTGTGCAAGTGAGGACTTCATCGTACGTCCGCCTGCAGGCCCTGGAGTATTATATGTTGCTCTGCAATTTCGGCCGGACGTTTGCCTGTTGAGGCGACGGCCTGCAGACAAATCGTATACCTAGTGTATGGAGCGCTTTAAAAAGGCTGCGTGACACTCCCGCGCCCCCCTTTCCGTGACACTCCCCCATCACCCTCCCAGCGTAACGTTTTTGGGGTAGTTGCTCTAGGGCTATAACATGTTCCATGTTGAAAGAAGAGTGGAATATAAAGATTTTGCTTCTTGAGCGCCGAAAAATCTATTTTTAAAGGAAATAATGGAGAGTTTTCGCTTCACACGAACGCGGCCAAAGGGGAATTTTCTAAGTGAATTTATCTACCAAGACTCTGTTTGCTTTACAGGTACGATCATGCTGCCAAGTACCTTCTCAAAGCCGGAAATTGGGACGAGGGCCATAACGTTATCATGAGTTTCATCTCTTCTACGGCCATTGTCAATGGTAATGTATAAAACCTCGCCTATCTTTTTGTAGTATGTGATGCATTTTCATACTTCAGCCTTTCCCCCAGTTCAGCCCGTGCATGTCAGCTTCGCCTTAAAACCTCATCTGTGTCTACGGATACCATACAATCATGTCCCTGCTCCCTGCTAAAACCGCTTGTTTCTATATCCGTTATTATAACTGAGTTTATTTTCCTTGCATGGCGGCTTCAAAATCTGTCCTCGAGTGCCGTGAACGAGAAACATTTGTTTGGAATAACTTTGATGGATTTGCACATTGCACTTCACTTGTAGCAAGTTAAAAAAAAGAAATAATCGGTTTCGTCACTCCAGAACTGCTAGAAATTGGACCCAAAAATATATTTCGGGCTAAATATCACGATGTTTTGGTGAGATTCTGATGTCTAGAGATTCTGATGAGATTAGAGATGTTTACGTTTTAGTCCTTCCTGAACAATTTTGGTTCGGTGTCTGTCTGTGATTAAAAAAAAAACATGTAAAAATATGATAAAAACTTATTGTTTAGTAATGCACGCATTCCAGGGGGCGTCCCATTGGATAAGCATTGGTAATAAGCTTACCAGTTGGTAAGCGATAAAACTGTTTCATTTCTAGCAGCATGGGAGCCTCAAATCTGAAGAGCATTTTAAAATCCATGATCTACGACACCCAACATGCGAATTCGAGTCCCCCCCCCCCCCCCCCCATCGCAACCAGTCTGGCACCAAAGTGGAAATACGTAGTAACATTGAACTTTCATCTATTAGTTTTAGTAGGCAGTCCGTCGAGGTTCATTTCCGTATTCAAGTTGAAACACAAAAAAATATGCGGTTTATGGTGTTCCATGATGGTACAAAGAATAATTCATGAAAATCCGGAGGTATAATGCGAATTTTTCCTCAATTTCAAAGCTTGGGTACAATTAGTAAGCAGTGAAGGAACCGAAATATTGAAAAATCTGATATTTTGTGAATATTATCCCCCCACCCTATGCGAATTTTGATACTCTGGTGAAATCATGTACAACTCGGAAGTTATTTGAGTCAAACAAAAAAAGGAACACGCAAATCGGTTGAAAATTGAGGCCTGGGCAGAGTTTACAAAATTACGCCCGCAAACGCACGTTTTTTGAGCATTAACCCCCCTTTCCCCCCTTAAAAAGCAAAATTCAAAATTCCGACGCCGTAGTGCACAACTAGATAGTATTACGCGTCAAACGAAAAAAGAACCACGAAAATCGGTTGAGAACTAAGGCCTGTGCAGGCGACACAAGATTTAGTCACACACACAGACATACACCTTTGGTTTTTTTTCGCGGATTTGGATTCAGAATGGTCTAAAACGGATTACTGTGTGGTTATTTTATTTATTTTTTCTGTTGAGTGTTGTCCTCCTTCACCCCAGATCGATCGCATAAGGACGCCCAAGTCTTACTGTGGGACGTCCTAAAAAAAACATGTAACGGGCAAAACTATACGAAGTTATCGTCCGATTTCGAAGAAATGTTCAGATATTGTGCAGGTTGGCGTGTAGATGGTTTCCTACGAAAATCATCGTTCTCGGATTGACAGTAGCCGCTACGCCTGCTTTTTTCATCCGAATTCGATGACATTTTCAGGAATTGAGCGCAGGTTGATGTGAAGATGGTCCCCTACGAGGTTAGTGGAAGGTACTTAGAGATTGGTGTTTTGAGATTAACTACTATGCATCGGATCGTTCCAGAATCAGGTTATGGATACGAGAAAGCTGTGTGCCACACCCACTCGGCAGACTTTTTTTCCGTCTTGAAAAGTGAAAATCAAGCAAAATCAGAAACAAACGGTTGTATTCTAATTTACGTCAGGCGTTGTTTCTTGTTCCAAACAACAAGACGTGCACCTTCGTGTTACGTTTTCAGATCCACGCGACTCTAAATATTATTTGCATTTTCAGAAAACTACGACTACTTGGAAGGACTTTTGAAAGAATTGGCGACCGACGAGCGCTACAAAGACGTGACGGGGTGGTCGACGGGCGGCGAAGTGGTGCTCGAGTACTTGGGCGTCGTCCGCCAGGTGAACCAAGTCGTCGCTGCTCGCGATCCCTCCATTGGGTACCACCTCGAGAGACTGCAAACCCAGCTGAAGGATTTGTGCTTGAAGATCAAACTGATGAAAGCCAACACTCATTTGGACAGGTTGGTATCTTTCACGAGTTCATGTGAAATCCACATGAAACTCAAATAACGAAAGTTTAAATTGGTTACCTAGGACAACAAGGTTAGGGCAACATGGCCGCTCCCTTACTGATTGCCACATTTAAAATTTCCGTCTTCCTTGAATTCTCTAAATTTTTCGGATGCTTTTTCGAGCAGCACACTAAGGTTTTCTGCCATATCAGTGAACCCTCTTTCGAAAAAAAAATGTGGCGACTTCCCCATTAGGTATTTGATTATTGCAACAAAAATTTCTCAGAGCTTCACATATATTATATACAATTATGGTAGGTACTTAATTTATCTATATTTATTAGTTATAGTTTTTGACCTAACCTCCTAAGTGTGAGGTGCCTATTACAGTCTATAATAGTTCCGACGGCTGTGGAAAATTTACCTAGATACGAGGTCTGATCAAAAAGTTCCGGAACTTTTCAAATTGCGCGCGAACGGGGGCTCCCAGAAACTTCCCGATGGTCTTCAACTGTTAGGGTTACTCTTCATGAGTAACCTCGTTTTTTTTTTCATCGCGATAACCTTCTTAGTTTCGAAGTTATCGCATTTCTCGTGAAGCGCGATTTTGGTGTGCGGCGATTTTTACGATGAACGCGAAACAGGAGCAGCGAGTGTGTGTCAGTCAAGTTTTGTGTTAAACTGGGGAAAACTTTTACGGAAACTTTCAAGCTGGTGACTGAGGATTATGGGGATGAAACTATGGGTCGTTCGAGGTGTTATTACTGGTATCGGCGATTTGAAGCCAGATTCTCCAAGACCCAAGAAAGCTCGTCAGGTCAGGTTGAACGTGAAGGTGATGCTGACAGTTTTCTTCGATTCGAAGGGTGTTGTCTACCACAAATTCATGCCAGAAGGTGAGACAATCAACCGATTTCGTTATTTGGAAACCCTGAGAAAATTACGCGAAGCTGTGAGGAGGAAGAGGCCAGAACTGTGGGCGAGCGGCGAGTGGGTGCTTCACCATGACAACGCGCCCTGTCACACCGCCCTACTAATTCGCCAGTTTTGCGCCAAAAACGCGATGACCGTCATTCCCCAGCCCCCCTATTCACCTGACCTGGCCCCCCCTGACTTCTTCCTGTTCCCCAAGCTCAAATACCTGATGAAAGGACAGCGTTTTGACACCACAAACGTCCTGAAGCAAAAAATCGCTGGAGCAGCTGATGAGCATCCCGGCTGAGGCTTATTCCGACTGCATGGACCAATGGAAAAAACGCTGGGAGAAGTGTATACGTAGCCAAGGGGAGTACTTTGAAGGGGACAAAATTTGAAATTAAAAAAAATTGTATTAATAAAGTTATTGAGAAAGTTCCGGAACTCTTTGATCAGACCTCGTACTCTCTATATGTATAGCTCTGAGCTAGGATATGAAAGGAAAGGGTAGAATATTGATATATGTTGAAAGGAGAGGGAGTACGGGATTCTCCGCTGATCCTTGGCAGCATGGGCTGATGTCCTGTGGGAGCACAGAATGACGTCATGTGGTGGGGTCTGGTCATGCTGGCAGTTGCAGCCATCATGGTGGGTCGGATGGCGTTCTTCCTCCACCCACTGGGCCATTATTTATTATCCTTTTTTTAGGACGTCCCACAGTAAGACTTGGGCGTCCTTATGCGATCGATCTGGGGTGAAGGAGGACAACACTCAACAGAAAAAAATAACCACACAGTAATCCGTTTTAGACCATTCTGAATCCAAATTCGCGAAAAAAAAAACCATAGGTGTATGTCTGTGTGTGTGTGTGTAACAAAATCTTGTGTACTCTGCACAGGCCTTAGTTCTCAACCGATTTTCCTGGTTCTTTTTTGTTCGTCGCGGAAAACTATCTAGTTGTGCACTACGTCGCCGGAATTTCGAATTTTGCCTTTTAAGGGGGGGAAAGGGGGGGTTAATGCTCGAAAAACGTGCGTTTTTGGGCATAATCTTGTGTACTCTGCCCAGGTCTTAGTTCTCAAACGATTTTCCTGGTTCTTTTTTCGTTTGACGCGAAATAATTTCTAGTTGTGCACTACGGCGCCGGAATTTTGGATTTTGCTTTTTAAGGGGGGGAAAGGGGGGGTTAATACTTAAAAAACGTGCGTTTGCGTGCATAATCTTGTAAACTCTGCCCAGGCCTCAATTTCCAACCGATTTGCGTGTTTCTTTTTTTGTTTGACTCAAATAACTTCCGAGTTGTACATGATTTTACCAGAGTACCAAAATTCGCAAGGGGAGGGGGTGAGTGGGGGGATAATATTCACAAAATATCCGATTTTTCAATATTTTGGTTCCTTTACTGCTTACTAATTGTACCCAAGCTTTGAAATTGAGGAAAAATTCGCATTATACCTCCGAATTTTCATGAATTATTCTCTGTACCACCATGGTGCCATGATGCCATAAACCGCTTATTTCGTGTTTTTTTTTTTTTTTTTGTGTTTCACCTTGAATACGGATGTGAACCTCGACGGACTGCCTACAAAAACTAACAGATGAAAGTTCAATGTTACTACGTATTTCCGCTTTGGTGTCAGACTGGCACCATTGTTGGTGGGGGGGGTGAAATCGAATTCGCATGTTGGGTATCGTAGATCATGGATTTTAAAATGCTCTTCAGATTCGAGGCTCCCATGCCGCTAGAAATGTTAAGGTGGATAATGGTGGGGGGGGGGGGGTCAGTATTTCTTGCCTAAAGTAATAAGTAAATTACATCGTGTGAAACAGTTTTATCACTTAACAACTGGTTAAACTGATCTAATGCTTATCCAATGGGACGTCCCCTGGAATGCATGCATTACTAAACAATATGTTTGACATTTTCATGTCTTTGTTTTGGCACATGAACTGAAAAATCGTCACGAAAACTTTGATGCGTAGTGTTGTCAACAAACTTGTTGTGTAGTGGTTGACATGAAAATGTCCCAATGTGTTGCAAACTCGTATGCAAGCATTTTCGAATCGAGTGTTTTATTTCGATTTTATGTAATCTAGTAACTCCGTTGGATTTCGACCGAGGTTGAAAATTTCTTGCTTCGACCTCCATCCACTAGGTTGATGGGGCGGTGCGGATCGTTTTGGTGGCGTACAACCACGCTGTCAACCTAGTGGATGGACTACCATTCATTTTCCATTATATTTCTGAAGATCGACCCCATTTACACCTCCCATTTTCAGGGTACAGGGCAATCAGCCATAACATAATTCGTAGTGTGTGTGTGTGTGTGTGTGTGTGTGTGTGTGTGTGTATATATAAACATAGGAGCAATAATGTGATCGATTGAGAGGAAATAACTGTTTTTTTGTTAATTTTTTTTTTAAATTGTATAATAAAATTTTAGTTTGGCGCGGCTCTTGTGGGGCGCTACATGCATTTTGCCTTCTGCCTCGCAATAAAGTTGTTTCATTTTCTAAGTGCAAAGCTGTTTGAATTAATTTATATAATGAATTGTACAACTTAAGAAATAAATAAATAAATTGTCAATCAATTTAAAATAGAATTGAATTTTTAGAGACCACACGGAGCCCTGTAGGACAAACCCTCCGCTCCATGCGAGAAGGATTGGGCTTTCAATAAATCAGAAACACGAGTGTGAATCGCAAAAGAGGCCTAATCTCCGTTCAAATTTTAGCTGACAAAATACGACTGTTGTTCGTTTCTTCTAGTTGTCTTAAGTTTTGCGTCCTTAGCCACCAGCAATCCAATTTCCTATTGAAGGCACCCACAACTCTTTATTTCTTCGAATCGAGTGTGAAGCGTTTATTTCTTCCAAAAATGAACTTGATTGTGAAGTAGGTAGGTAGTACCTATGGTTGGTAGGTAGTGACAATGGTTTTGAGTTGTACTCAGTTTTGCGTCCTTAGCAACCACTAATTAAATTTCCTTTAAATTAAATTAAATTGATATGCTTGCACCATGAATATAAAATTTCCAGTATCTATCCTCATCGGATAACTTTTTTGCCATTTTACGAAATGAAAAGATTAAATAAAGAAGTGGACAGGGAACGTTAGAAGCTGAGTGTCAAGCGAAAATAATAGAGAGGTTTTGGCAACACTAACGGGCCTGTGGAACCTCTTCACTAAGCTCAGAGTTCGCAGGTGAAGATGAATTTGCCTCCCGACAACAGAGGTTGATTCTGGCACCAAAAACTCTATTACTCTGGACTGAGCGTTGACCGTTTTTCGCCCAAGCGTCAATGACACTCACCTCTCCCACCGTAGCCACCCTTACCTGAACAAGGGTAAACTATTTCTAGAGCGTCGATACCTGACCCTTTTTGGTCGCTCGACGCTTCTATCGTAGCCTCGGCCTTACGGATGAAAGATTCGTTTCAGTGTCGTTTAGGAAGATGAAGAGGACAAAAACACCATACCTAGTGGGTTTAAGGGTCATATTTCACTGAAGACGAGGTTGAACCCAGCTCTGCGCCTGCACACAATGGTCACTGGGGAAGCAAATATTGGCTCATTTCCAGGTGGTACGTTTCGAATTGTAGTTTATTTTGTTCTTATCATGATTGTGTTGTTGCAGGCTGAGCCGAGGGGAAATGGCCAAGCGAACCGGCGACCTCCTCCAGAACCTCGTCATCACCCACTGCAGCGACGAGAGCAGCGCAGGTCTGAACGTGCTCGGCCACCTCATGTCGGAGCTTCCTCTCACCTCGGACTGCGCACACCAGGAGTGGCTCGCCGTCTTCGCCTCCTGGAAGAACAGCATGGCCGCCGATCAACCCGAATAAGACCTCTTTCGAGTCCCCCAATAAAGTCCTTGTCAAGTCTCCAAAAGGAACTTTTTTCAACTACGGAATCGAATATAATTTTTAGTCCATTCCTGCAGGTAGCCTAACAACCTCGTAATCGTATCGGGTTTCTCTCCGTAAGTACTTACTTTACATCCGTCCTCCCTCAGACGGATCCGGACTAGATTATATTTTGGAACTCACTGTTTTCCTTTGCACCGAACGTACCCCCCAAAGTTTGTACGAGGCTTCCTTCTACGTCCTTCATGAGTGAAGTGTATTCTAATGACATTTTGTGCTAATATCCTAGTGTAAATAACATGGTACCTCTGTGCGCCACTTGTTTGTTGATCAATATGTAATAGCATAGTTGATAATTATACGAATTTCCTGTAAGTATTTCGTTCATTGATGTAAATTCTTTGTTTGGTGAAACAGAGCTATTATAATTTGAAATTTAATTAAAAGAGAATTCGTTATGAAAATCTTACTTTCCTATTAATTCATCACCTTAGAGTTACCCAAGAAACTGCGAAGTTTTGGTAGGACGGTTTCTGTGAGAGCCTCTCGATCTCCGAGGAATCTGAAGATGTTATAGAGTTCTGACGGTAATATAATTTACTAGCTGAAAAGCCTACTAAAAGCAGGCAAAAACGATTCCTCCGATTCCCCCCTCCACCCACTCTCTCCGACTCCAATTCCTCTGACTATTAAGGATGGGACATCGATATCGAAACATCGATGTTTTGCACGTATTAAGGCCATATCACACGAGCGATTTTTCAGCTTTTTTCCGCAGAAAAATCGCTGGAACGTGAAGAGGAAGAAGTACAGTGATTCAAGTATCCATGCAAGGGAAGAAGTACAGTGTTTCAAGTATCCATGCAGCGGGTTTTTAATTCCACTTCCCCACCCCCCCATAGCACAGCCTGCACCCTGGTGGAGCGATTTTTCTAGCTTTGGAATATTTAGAACGCGTTCTAATTTTTCTAGTCCGCCATTTTGTGCGGGAAAAAAAGCTGGAAGGAAACCATTCGAAGGTTCTCCATCGATAAGTAATTTGTGGTTGTAGCATTCCTTGATCTACTAGTCGACGTCTGTTCAGTTTTCTGCAGTTTTCCGAGAGAAAAATTAATCAGTTCTTCGTTCATTTTTAAACCTCCAACAAGTATGCCGCCGAAGGATATAGTGAATAGGTGGACAACAAGAATATTTAGAGATGTGTTGACGATTTTTGCACGTACTCGTATATTTCCATAAACATTCAAGCAAAAAATGAAATCACCAATCATTGAAATTCCTTATCGAGTTATTCTGTAGAAAAACACCACTTTTTTGTTCCAAACGGTGAACAGAATCGACTGGTACTGGACTCCTGAATCATTTCTGATTTAGGTAGGTAGTTAGTATTCAGGTGACATTATCGTAGTATTTACTCTCGTCACTATGTTCGTAAGTTACTTCTTGTTATGTTCGTCAAGATAGTAATACCTAGTACAAGGACAGAAAACTACGAAGTAGAAGAATGCCTAGTACACATTTCGTGTTGTGAAAAATTAAAATTAAAATGTTTCAGGTGCAGCTTTTGTTAAAAGGGGCTTGAAGCGTAAAAAAAGTGTCCCGACTATTGTTCCAAACCCATGTTCCAACTGTGATGTTCTGGAAGGGAGAGCACAGGCGTTGTCAAATTCATTAACGGATTTGCGGACAACGTCCTGCTTTATGTTAGAGTACTACGGCCTTCTCAACACCTTGAACAAAAAAATGGACGAATGCAGATCCCTACCTAAGGTCAGGAAATGGTGTTCGAGGCAGAACAAACCATTCAATTATTAATCTCAGAATTGACTAACTTTAATTATAAAGCTCAAAAGTCGAGCCAACATTAATTTCTTTAATTTTCTATATAATTTAGTCATTATGTACTAGTAATTTGTAGCTCATGTTTTGTCATTTGTCTTCTCTTTAATTCTTGTCACTTGCCATTCTTTAATTTTCTCGTAATCGTAGTGACGCCACGGAGACAAGTAAAGTGATTACTTTTTCTGGGAGTGGGAGCGACGCTAAAACGTTGCTTCAAAATTCCACACTACTATAACCTGATCCAAAACTTGTAGTCACGTTGGAGTGAAAATCGCTGGCCGCCAGAATGCGCTCTATTCGCAGTTTTCTGCGGTTATTCTTCTTCAACTTCGCCTAACTTATTCTAACTTCCTCTTCACGTTCCAGCGATTTTCCAGCGGAAAAAAAGCCAAAAAATCGCTCGTGTGATATGGCCTTTACCGATGTTTTTCAACATCGATGTTTCGGTCCGATTGTATCGATATGTCGACGACATGGTCTGATAACATCGTTTGATAAATTTGACCTAGGGTAAATGCCCCAGTAGTAGACACTCTTAATAAAAAATTTTCGTTTTTCTGGCTGCAATGCGTTAATTTTTATTGTATTGGTTTTCTGTCAATTTATTTTACTAAAATAACTCTTCCTTTACGTAAATACCTTTTTAAATGTCACTGTAATTTTATATTAGAACGTTTTTTTCGTTAATTTTCGGAGAGAGGTTTTTGCACCAGTAGATGACACCAGTTTGCCTGAAGTAGACAGGGTTATACACCACTAGTAGACAGTCACTTTAATACAAACTTTGTATTTCATAAATCATTAAAAACGAACCCAGCTTTAATCACAGCTTTGTAATTATTGTTTAGGAATCTCATTTCAGTCTTTAATTACTCAGCTACCTTCTTTTCATACTAATATAAAACAAACTATTTAGGCAGGTACTATTTATTTAAAACTAAAACAACGCGTCATGGTGCTACCTACTCGTACTATGGTTGTTAGGTAACTTTAATCACAGCTTCTCAAGTATGGTAAATGTAAAAATGAATTGTAGAAGCTAAAAGGAAAAAAAAAAGAAAATTTATTGTACCTACTACTGCTATGAGCGCTTTCGGTTTATTATTTTGAATAATGAACCTTTGGAATCGACCAAAAAAAAAAAAGTTTTAGCGCGCCCCCTCAAAACTTGTTGGTTTACGTTTCAAGGTACTCGTACGTAGAATCCAAAAATCGAATATAAATTTGGCCGTCCGTCCGCCGTACGCCCTACTTTTGCCACTTAGCATTGACCGATTTTGATGAAATTTGGTATGTAGGCTCCATTTGGGGTCTAGTTGTGCTCCGAAGATTTTGGTTGATGTAAGTCACTTCTAAGGGTCAAAAAATTAATTTTGAAAATTTAAAAACGCTCTAACTCAAAAAATTTTGATGTAAAGGTATTGTTTTTTCATCAATTTAAGATACCTAGTATAGAATTTTTTAAATTTTTTGAAACCACGCGGAGCTCTGTAGGACAAAACGTTCGCTCCCTACGAGAATTTAAGGGTTGGACGTACGATTAATCAGAAACACGAGTGTGAATCGCAAATGAGGCCAAATTCAAATTTTAGCGTTCATAATTTGCAGCGTTTTCCAAATAATTCCACATTTTCCCCTTCACAGGTGGCATGGCTGTGCTTCTGTAAACAACGTTAAACATGAGTCAAAGCACCAGAACCTTCACAATAAATTTCTTCCTTAGGTAGGTAACATCACAATTTTCTGGTTCCAGTAGTAAACACCCCTGTCTACTACTGGAATCAGTCATTTCCCGGCAAAAACTCAAGCATCCTCGAGTTCACAATTGAAATACGAATAAGTTTTAATAAAGTTCTAAAAAGCAGAGAAAAAACCAGTAGTAGACACGAATGTCTACTACTGGAAAGGACGCGTTATCAATGACCCAACAGTAGACAGTCTCTGTTTGAACAAAATTATACAATATTAACCAAAATAAACATCGCAACTGTGGAGGAAATACATGAAATAGCACGTAGAAATCAAATTGGTGCAGATTACATGAAAAACTGATTAAGAACCTCATAAAACCAAACTTACCTCTTTAGCAGATGTGGCAATAACAGCACCTCAAACTAAGCCGCGTTAACAGATGCTCTATTATTCTTCCATGGCTGACTTTATGATTAATGTCTTTCTGGTGGGAACGCAGCAGATGATATTTTTTAAATTGGTGCCAATTGCAAACCTTTTTTATGAGCTGGGTTCTTATTTTTTTCAACTTAAAGTTCAAGTGTCTAGTACTGGTACATTTACCCTACTAGTTACTGCAAGGGAACCAGAAAAAATCCAATTTCAGACCAGATAACAACATTGAATTTACTTGGAATTTGAAGAACATCTCCTACCTTTCAATTGTTGTGTTCAATTTGTTTCAGTTGTTGTTGTTTTCAACTTTTCTTTTCGGATTCATATAGATTTTCACACGCTGAATCCAACGCCGTCAACAAAAATGCTCTACGACCTCTAGTTTCCGAGAAAAATCGATTTTTCCGTCGGAAAAGTCGCATTTTCAAGTTGGTTTTTTTCAACTTTTTAAAACGAAAAATATCATGAGGTTGGGTTTGTCCCTTCCGAGGTAGAAATTAGTATTGAGGGAGGTTGTGGTGACTTTCCAATTCCCATACTTAGTCCCTGAAAATTTCTTTCAAATTTTTCTTTCTGCAGTGATGTCAACTATGGTTGATTCAATGTTACCAACTCTGTTGTTATGTCGTAGTTTACGGTAAAATATATCCACATCTTGATCTTGCCACGTTATCCCCTAATAGCCCACTGTTGCACCCGTGCAACATGAACTTCTGCGATTTTTTGTACAAAGGCGGACTATTATTTCCGGCTGATGAAGGTTTTATTTTCATTAGACAACCTTCAAGAGCTCGTGTATTTTTTTTTGGTTATGTTGCTAGCATTAGGATAGCTGATAAAGAGGTTTTTATCTCTGATTCCGTGATACCGCGCTGAACATGGCGCTGTGACGCGCGAAGGTAAGTTTACCACCGCATTTTACCTGTTCGAATAAATCTATTTTCAATAAATTTCATCTTTCGTCGTTGTCATAGTTGTAAAGATCATGTAGCATTAAATGCAAAGCAAATGCAAATGCAAATTAAATGCAAATGCAAAGTAAAGATCATAGTTGCATTAAAGATCATGATCTTTACAACTATGCCAACAACGGAAGAAGTAAATTTTACTTCTTCCAAGTTTTCTCCATTTTTAACTTTGCTAGAAGTCAAAATAGGTTTGATGCACCCATGCAACATTGGGCAGCCGGTGATGGTAGATTGTTGCTCCCAGGCAACGTTTAGCAGCCAGCGCTGGTAGATTGTTGCTCCCGGCCAACAGTGGGCAGTCAGTACATGGTTTCAAGCATACTAATTAGGGGAGTTGATTTTGCCTCATTAGTGCAAAAATCCCGTATGATGAATAATTTCGCAACATTGGAGATATATAGTCCGTAGATTTGGACAGAAGTAGTTACCTACCTACTAGATACATTTATTTGAGCAGTAATGTGTTTTTTCCTATAGAAATTTTTGTTCACATCAAGATCAGACATGATGAAGTTCTGCAATTACATGATGATGACAAAAGTTACGAAAATGAAGAAGTGGAATGTCCTATTGTGCTTTATGGCCATCAGAAAAATTGCTTTAGAAGTTCTCATGAGGGAACCAATAATAATTCAATGTTTTTATTCACAAAAGTTGGCAGTGCTTGAGCCCTTTGCATTATCCATACTGTTCAATTTTTTCATGTTTCATTTTTCAATATGACTTGAAAATTTTCAGGAGGGTGTTACATTTTGCACTTTGGGTTTCGCTGAAATACCTACTTTCTGAAAAAAAAGGAGGGGTCTTAGTATCAATTGCCTCCTATGGGGAGTTCAAATTGAAATTCCTAATTCTGACACTTTGTTTCATTATTCTTTGAATATCACATCTGTTCTATTCGTTAGAAAAATTCTAAAAATGAAAGTAGATTATCTTTTTTTTTGAATTTCGCCAGGATTTCCTCTCAATATTTGCGTCATCTGTGATGCATTTTGACGACTGCTAGTTTGAAATTTTGCGTTTGCTGTCGTTAGCTAAGTATAATGTTGAGAGAGTTCCAAAACACCTCATTTTAGAGGACCAATCATACGAGCAACTTATGTCTTAGTGATCGTTTGGGAACCAGGTAGGTATGTGATACTCGACAACGATGTAATAAAAATATTGAATTGGTCATGATAAATGGCCTATGCATTTGTCTAACTGAGTCAAGTTACTTTTTCGAGTTCCATAGTCAGTAGGGGAATGAGAAAAAAGTTTTTTTTCTGATACCTACCTACTGATTGTTGGTGAAGACGCCTGCAAATAATGATTTATGGAATCATTTAGTGAAATGAGTACCTCTGAAAGCTCTACTATTCCGAGTATTGCAATCGATTCTTGACTATCAGCCCAATGTTGCAGCCGAGCAACAAGAAATACTATCCGGCTGCCCAATGTTGCACCAGAGCGACAAAATTTTAAAATTTGATATAATATATCAAATTTTACGTGAAAGTGAAGAAAAAAAAAATATTTGCTCATATTATGAGCAAATAATTTTTTTTTCTTCACTTTCACGTAGCAAGAGCTGTTTTTAATGAGAAATCAAGAAAAAATCGGAAAATTTCGAATTATTTCATGTCTTGGGCTATTAGGGGTTATTTCACTTACAAATTCAGATTTCATGACAGATACAGACATGGAACCAAAATTCCCCTCCCTCCAAAGTTTTCTCCTTCAGACTCCCACAAAAAGGTTTGGCGCTGAGGCCTTTCCCAGGGTTTCTCGGGAAAAATGAAATGTAGTCTGCAGGGGTGGAGCAACAAAATGAAATAAAACAGATGTAAGTAGCTCAATGAATTTTAATTTTTTTTTTGTCAGTTTTTTTGTTGGCACCACAAATTGTCGCACAAGACGAGACAGAAATTGTGGCGGTGAAGATCCACCCCACTCCACCCGAACTTCACGGTACATTTTCAGTGCCAACCAACATTTTGAAAATATGCGTGAACCAAAAATGTAATGACAGTCTTAATTTTAACATTTTTCAACTGCAATTGATTTTTGTTCTACAATTGATAATCATAAATAATTAATAGGTAGGTACTTGATAAGACACCTGAAGAATAAAAAAGTCTAATTCGATGAATAAAATTGCTGTCGTTTTATTTTGACAAAAGTTTGGTGTGAGAAAGCATTCAACGTGAAATGCAATATCTCTTGTTTGATACAATCGAGGAGTGCGAAATGCAGTTCATGTTGTCAACACAGGAGGTGTTCTGTCGCTTCAACACGTTCAGACCGGCTGCTTCCACCCTGGATCCACGCGAAACCTTCACCTGGTACGGCTGCTTCCACGGTGGATCCATGACCTCATGATTCGGTGGATCCATGAACATTTTTCGAAACGCTCTGGATAGTTCATTTTTCCCCCAACAGGGCTCTTTTTGGTCTCAATCGCTTCGGAATGAACCCACCTTACCGTCCCAACCTTTTGGTTTCGGATATCAGTGCATGTTATCATGCAAAAATGCCGGCTTCTCATCAGTGCGACTGTTTTGCTGTGAAGTTCCAAAATTTTCCTAGGTCCTGGGGACAATCTGGGTTTTGAGCCCCGGTCTGAAGGTGTTAACAACCGCTGAAAACTGAGAGTAAAGAAGACAACTCGGAGAAGAAAGCTGACATTGAAATGGCAAGTGTGGAGACGATATCGCGACAGTAGCGCTGCTCACCGCCTGGCTGAGGTACTACACAGTGATCGGGTGGTGGAGAGCCTGATTCAGGATTGTAGTAATAGCAGTAGAAGTCAATTTTTAACGGCACAACTCAACGACTGATCGTATTTTCAATCGTTCCCCTTTCCATTTCTAATCAAACACCAGTAAACAAAGATGGAAGAGCTCTCTGTTGGTTGTGCTTCAAGCGAAGATGATCAACACCTTCTTCCATGCATTCCATGAATATTTTGACAGATCCAACAGCCACAGAACACCCCTGCAATCACTGGGCTGAAAGCTGAATGTGGGAGCCTGAGAAGCGTTCTGATTGGTGGAGCTCCAGGATGTAGTTATAGCGGAAAGCAACAGATAGCGTTCATTCATAACGTTCATGATCACTTGTCATCACAAGTCATGAACATCACTTGTTCATGATCACCAACCTCATCACAAGTCACCTAGTTTATCACATATTTTTCTCCTTGGTGCGTTACTGGCCGCATCTAAGTAATTAATTTGATAACATTTAGTTATATTCGCGATATGTCCGAAAAAATCGAGCAATTTTCAATAATACACTGGGTTTCAAACGTTTCTATGGGTGGTAGTTGTCGATTCAACATTTCAACAACTGGCAATAGGGACAACAACAGCCTGCCTGAGGTACTACAGAGTGATCGGGAGGTGGAGAGCCTGGTTCAGGATTGTAGTAATAGCAGTAGAAGTTAATTTTTAACGGCACAACTCAACGACTGATCGTATTTTCAATCGTTCCCCTTTCCATTTCTAATCAAACACCAGTAAACAAAGATGGAAGAGCTCTCTGTTGGTTGTGCTTCAAACGAAGATGGTCATCACCTTCTTCCATGCATTCCATGAATATTTGGACAGATCCAACAGCCACAGAACACCCCTGCAATCACTGGGCTGAAAGCTGAATGTGGGAGCCCAAGAAGCGTTCTGATTGGTGGAGCTCCAGGATGTGTAGATTTGAAAAGAAGCAGTATGAAGAGTGTGCCCTCTCCCCCCCACCACTTCCGTAGTAGTTCCTCAATCCTAGCTGAAAGTAGATGGCGCAACTGAGGCAGCCTCAAAAAATGCTTGCCCACCATTTTAACGTTGGCTTCCTTCTCTGTTAACTTGTCTCCGTTACTCTGTGCCTGCAATCCACACCCTTCGACAGTCCTCATTTTTTCTCGGCAATTAGACGATTCGAGTGTAAAAGATCAATCACAGATCAAATTAAACTTTTTCTAGATTCAGGGTCGCACATCAAGTCCTACTTACTGAAATTCAATTTTTTTGATTTTTATTTTCGTTTTATATTTTTTTGGGTTGCGCAATTATCAATATCTAAGCTTACCATTACAGTAAATTAAGTTGCAGATCAATGAAGCAAGCGACTGCTCAACTCATAATCGTGGCACAAATACATACGTGGATACAAATGCCGTTTAGGATGCGAACAGGTGGTTTGCTATAAATCTGCGATATTACAGCGATATTTAGTACGAAGAATAACTAATTTTGAGGTGATAAATTTAAAAAAAATTGCGGAATATTTAGGTATAGATTTATACCCTGTAACAATATAGGTTGAATTTCCATCTGTACAACAAATGAGAAATACACCTAATTGCCCATATATGAGACAGAGGAGGGTGTGACGACCCTACCCCTTCAAACCAGTGATTAGATTAATCAGCCGGCCTGAAGAGAATATCGATTCTTATCTCTATGAATCGGATATCCCTAAAGGCGTAGCTCCAACAAATCGGGAACAAACCGAATCGGTTTGTCCCTTATAAAAAAGTAGGATCGTCACAACCCATTTAAATACATTTTTATGTGTTTTTATCTCATATTAGAAGGTACTTGTCAAAATAAAAGTCTGCGAGAGTGGTAGAACTGTGACAAGGAAAGACGACCGATAGCTAGACTTATTACTTCTCAAACACTGACAATCCAATCAGACGTTGATGCGGGAAAGCCTGATGAGAAGGATCGACAACACCAGCCTTCAACGTCCAGCATAGGGATGGGTATCGTTATAAAAGTATCGATATTTTGTATCGATACTGTATCGTATCCGAGTATCGATATCCCAAGTATTGTTGGGCATGAGTACTGATATTTCTAAATATCGAGTATCGATACTTTAGTGCCACAAACTATCGATATTATCCAATATTCTCAAGAAAAATAATTTTTTCAACAATTGAAGAGCTCGGCCGAAAAGGGGTACATGTTCCTTTTTTGAATTTTACAGGAGAGCCAAAAAACGAATCCCAATCATGCGGTCACGAATTCACAAGCTAAATCGAACATGTACCCCTGTTCCATCAGATTTCCCACAAGCTAATAATATATTAATACGTACCGTATAATAATATAAGAAAGCTATCTATTTGTGGCGCAGTTACAAATGTATTTCAACCCTTTACAAAATAATTAAACCCTTTACAAAATTATTTCAACCTTTTACAAATAAAGGGAAAAAGGGTTTAAATAATTTTGTAAAGGGTTGAAATGAATTTGTAACTACTATACATCTTTACATTTTCTATCTGAAGGACGTTCCCTGAAATTCATACTTTTCCAAACAATAAGTTTTCATTTCTCATAAGAATAACAGATTTTAAAATAAAAAAATCATTGTATTTGTACTGTTTTTGGTAAAATATTTTTTACATAAAATTATTCAAGTGAAATAATTATTCTTCTTGCTTGAAATAGCAAAATATTAAAAGTTTACTTAAACTACATTTCAGTCGAGGAAGGAAGTGATACATAAAATGATCTGTATTGAGGAGGCAAAAATGGAACCATGCAAAGAAGGTCGGTCTTTTTGGCGTGGGTAATAGGAATCAGCTATTACCTCATCAGCTAAACACTTTGAACATAAAACGTTTGATAGAACAAAAAACACTTTGATAGACTTTGAACACAAAACGTTTGATAGCTTTGAAAGCGAGAAGAAAACAGGCAGTAGAGGTGTGTCGGTACAGTTGTACTGGGACTGTGGAACCGAGTATCAGGTTGGAACAGTTCCACGCAGTGACAAAAAGTCGACCCTTACCGGTCCAGTTCCACAAACTGATAAGATATCTTGAAATAGCTCTGGACCAGGAAGAGAATCTTTTCCATCGGTCCAGTTCCATCCTCACCAATCACAATGATCTGATCAATCATCTCATCAATCTGATTATTCTGTTTGGTGAGGATGGAACTGGACCGGTAAGGATGGAAGCGGACCGATAAGATATCATAGAGAATGGTTCAATGGCTCTGGACTGGTAAGCATGGATCTTGTTCTAAGTTCTGTTCCATGTTGTACCTGGAAGCGCCTTTACTACTTCCATGGACTGAGAATGGTTCATGGAATGGCTCTTGAGCGGGAAGTTATCTTCTGGACTGGTTAGCATGGAAGTTGTCTCCAGTATTATTAATTTATTATTGTCATGTTAAGTTCTTAAACTGCAACGTCATTATTCTTTCCTTGAATTGTTTGGTAACTATTATTTGTAATGTATTGCCTCTTTTGTAACACTTGTTCAAATTCCTTCCTTTTAGCGAATTGTCAAGGAAAATGGAACTATTGTATTGCATGGAAGAAGGACGATAGGGATTTGACTGCCTGCTTCATCCATGCCATGTGAGTGGGATTTGATCGCCTGTATCGATAATGGAACTGTATCGGTAATTTGGAACGGTTACATCTTTGTCACTGTAACCGTTGAAACCGTTCCAGGGAAATACCTGGACCGACACACCCCTAACAGGCGGTCGTCGGGTTTTGAGTAACTCATCGGGTGATCGTCCTACGAGCAACGGGAACATGTATCCCTATTCGTCTATTGGAGGCGTCACATTTTCACTTGCTCTCATCGCAAAAAAACAACCATGAAGTTAAAAATATCGATATTTTATTCTATAATCGTGTAGAGGAAACCTCAAGCTTCAATTTGACGCAAAAAAAAAATTTTTCGTAAAAAGTGACATGTACCCCTTTTTGGCCGAGCTCTTCAATTTTTACTCATTTTTAACTATTAAGAGTCCAAGCAGAGTGATTTTCTCCATGATAGAAAACGTTAATTGTGCAACCAAATAGTAATGACCCAAAAGCCTGTCTACCTTCTTCATTTTGTAGCCGTTATATTGAATTTTCCGTGAGAACTGTATCGATATTCGATATCGATGGCATCATATGATAACCTCGTATCTCAATTTTTGGCCAAAATGGGTTTTTATGGATTCTCTGAATGAAAACCTCGTATCCCACCCACCTGTAATTCAATTTTTAGCGGGAATTGCATTTTCTGCTCTCTAACGCCCTAAATGATAACCTCGGTTTTGATCAAGAGGGCTGAGTGTCACTGATAACCATGGTTTCTTATCGCTAAAAATTGAATTACAGGTGGGTGAGATACGAGGTTATCATGTGATGCCATCGATATTTAGAAATATCGGTCCAAAGTATCAATATCCAAAAATATCGGATAGTGCAGTATCGATACTAAAATATCGAGTATCAGTACGAATGTTTCGATATTTTGAAATATCGAGTATCGATACCCATCCCTAGTCCAGCAACGACAACCAGTCGAGCCCAAGGTGAGTAGAGGAGAGGAGGTGCGCTCACGCTCGGCTGGGAAGGGGCGTGACGTCACAAGAGTCCTCCGCCGCCAGTCTCCATTCGCATTACTGCTTCAGAAATCTTCAGAGTACTTCAACCATCAAGTTGCGATGGAATTTTGGGAAAATTAACGGAAAATCCGCTCGAATTGTTGAGTCTGGGCAAAATTAGTTCATCTTCCAAAATCGAAATGTTTTCTGACTTTAGCGTTTTAGAGCTTTCTAAATCATTTTTCTTCCTTGCCTGTTTGTGGTCAATTTCTTGACCTACCAGTACTACGAAACAATTCCTCTTAGAATATCATCTTCAGAATTTTATAGTTTTGGTGGAAATTTCAACTTAAGTTTGAAATGATGGGAATCCTTCAAATTCAAATTTACACTCAAATTTAATGTTTCTGAGTCTTTCCAATAATTCTTACTGGTTTGCAACCAAGTTTTTGATGGGCAAAACTTCAAAATCATTTAATTTTTTTTTTTAATTTCAGCATTAGAAATTGTTGTTAAGTAACATTTTACTTGAATTGTTGTTCTTAGAGGGTTTCCCGAACATTCCTTGTCTGTTTGTGGTCAATCTACCGACCAGTAGAATAAAAACTTCAAAATCATCTAATTTGTACAATTTTTTCTGAATTGAAGTAAGTTGCTTTCAACCACAGAAGCCGAAATGTAAACAGAACAAACGGTATAATATATCGCGTATCTATAAACAATGTACGCATTGTACCCACGAGCGAAGTACCAGAGACAACGTATAATGCAGCTGGTGGCGCCGCAGTCGGGTGACGTCACATTCCCCCCACTAGGCAGCGTGAGGACACCTCTCCTCTACTCACCTCTAGTGACGATTCGATACTTTCGATATTTATTGATATCGATATTTTGTTTCGATATTTCCGATATTTGTATCGATATTTTTCTTGCCATATTACCGAATATCGAAAGGAAAATATTGATATCGAAAGAAAAAAATTATCGGTTCTGATGGTTATATTACTTCCCACTTTAGTTTATTAATTTCTCCTAATCGATAAACAACGATGCAAAAACATATTCGATATCAGTGAAATCAGTATTTTTTTCCGATGTTTTATCGATATCGCTGATGTTGATTAAAAAAATATGCAAAAAGATGGGTATTCGATATCAGTGAAATCAGGATTTTTCATTCGAAAAATGATGATGATTGTGATTTTTCATTTTTTTTTTTAATATTCAATCGATATAACTGATATTGATTTTTTTTTAAATGCAAAAACATTCGATATCAGTGAAATCAGTATTATTCTATCGATATCACTGATATTGATTAAAAAGATGCAAAAACATTCGATTTCAACGACAATGCCACATTGATATTTTTCTAAATAAAAAAAAGATGCAAAAACATATTTGATATCAGTGAAATCAGACTTTTTCTTTTGATATTCTATCATTATCACTGATATTGATGATAAAAAAAGATTTAAAAAAAAAATTCGGTGACAATGTCACATCAATATTTTTGTTTCGATATTCTATCGATATTAGTGATATCGATATTTTTCTTCCGATATTTTATCGATATCGATACTGTCTTCCGATATTAAATATCGCATCGAAAGGTACATCGAATCGTCACTACTCACCTCGAGTCGTGGCTAGGGAATTAGGGCGACCTATCTCGCCCCCTGGCAGTCTGGAGTGTCAACTGGGATGCTCAGTCTGGAGCATCTCTCCAAGTAAAAACACACCATAGATTCGTCTAGTAGACACCAGCATCCACAATTCAATAATTTTTTAATCTGTTCACCTTCAAGCCAAACAACATCGAAGTAGGTCTAGCTATTGGTCGTCACCCACAGTTTTATCATGCTCAGAATTGACCTGTTTGATTTTGATACTTGCACCCTCCTGAGTATAAACATCAGCGAAATTCTCTAGGTAGTTCCTTTATTAGAGAGTTTTTGGTGCCAAAATCTCACGGGCCCCATTGGGAGGAGACTAGCGCGAGCAACAGAGGATGCTACCCAGTTGAAGGAGGAAGGACGTTAACTTTGGACAGGGGGGGGAATGGAGGCGCTCGTCACGGTGGGCCTCGAGGAACAGGTGACTGTCAGGGGGCACCCTTTCATCGTCGCCCGCCGATGTCGGGAGGCAAATCCATCGTCACCCGCGAACTCCGTGCTTTGTGAAGAGGTTCCACGGGCCCGTTAGTGGTTTCCAAAAACTCTCTATTCATCGATTAACAGTAAGCAAGCCACATATTACGTAAAGTAGATCAGCTGTTATGGCTGGACAAAGAGGTGGACTGTGAGTCCACTAGCTGCTACAAAATAATGCCCTCCTTGGCGTTTGGCAGTCTCAAAATAAATAGTTTTTTGTCACCTAAGATAGAAGAAAAATTATACAAGTAAGAGATCACAATAGAGTTGAAATTCAATCTCCGAAAGCTAGGTAATTTGAAAAAGAAACAACTAGAAAAAAAGGCCAGTCTGTGAACAATGCCATAACGAACAATACGAAAGCTGAAACAAAACGTCGCCATTTGGAAAAAATATTCGTTCGATTACGTCGAAAGGTGCAGAGGTTTTGAGAGGTAAAGCTAGACCTACAATATTGCACATGCGTATAACAGACAGATAAATCAGTGTGGCAGCCATCTTGGATTGACAGTAAGGTCCCTGTGGTGTTTCACCATGGAAGGTAACCTGGACGCCGGAGCTGGGGTATTGCGTAACCAAAATGGCGCCTTTTATCACGCTTTTCTTTCAATACTACTCAATCGGCTAGTTTTGTTTCAGCTCCCTTTACAATCTTTCTTTCGAGTCAACGCCTATTTTTAGCCCTCAACATTGAACATCGAAGTTTGTATAAATAGCCTAAATAAACTGATTTTATCATTTTAAAAAATCGAGAATAAATAATATTCAAAATAAAATCATACACAGGAATTGAGCGTTTTCAGTGTAAGAAAAATCTTTAGACGAAAAATTCAACGAGTATAAAATGAAAAATGATTTGTAACAAAAAGTGTCAGCAAGATCAATCTGTGTTCGACAGGATTTACAGAAAGGTCACTGGTAACGTAAGACTAGCACATACACATATTTAAAAAAGAGCGCAAAAATAAAATGATTTATAAAAATCTAGATAAATCTAATAACATCTTAGTAGTAGTCAAGTATGGTACATTGCGTCAAGACCAATGGATTGGAATTTTAGAAGGGAAATGCAAGTTTTTGGTCCCAAACGAACGTTAAACCTAATTGGACTTTGGTGTCACTGGTGTCACGAAAACATCTCAGGAACTCCACAGATGTCTCAAGGTGTCACCGAATAACCAAAATTAAATTGAAATTTTACATGTAATGGACAGCAGAATTTTTGTAGGCTATAAGAAGTCTCAAAATAAAATTGTAAAAAAAATTATCGATGAAAAAATATTCTAATTTGATTTCAAATATTCAAATTCAACATTATTTTTTGATTTCCAATCATTTACGAAAAATTCAGTTCTGTTATTAATTTTTAAATTAAAATTTCAATTTAGTTAATCTGGTGACACCTTGGGGCAGCTGTGGAATTCCCGAGATGTTTTCAGTGACACTAGTGACACCAAAGTCCAATCCTAACTGGAAGGGGGTTTTCAGGAGTTTTTCATTCTTTACCCAAGTAAGAATAAGAAACCCATAATCGGATTTAATTTCATTTTTATGAAATTGAAAATAACGAGGTAATTTCGAGTGTCAGCATTGTAGAGTACACCTGACTGGACGACTCCTTTTCGATCAAGGTGAAACGTCGTGATAGCGAATAGTTGAGGAAATTTGACAGTAATTGTCACAGGAAGGAATACTGAGATGCACTACTAGGCTTAATATGCAGTTTGAATCCTTCAGGGCGCTTGATGGCATCTACTTAATAGTCGATATCTGCGGTTCAAGAATTTTGAAAAAGAAAAGTCCAATTTATGTTTGAGAAAGGCAAAACAAGCCGTCCGTGTCTACTTGGGGGACACCGAAAGGAAGTTTGTGCAGCCGTGCGAATAGAGAAGACGAACTACGAAGCGAAATTCTGGTTTTGGGTTTACACCAACTTCTACGTTCTACAGTAGCTACGCAAGTATAGCATTTCACGTCAAATTGGGGGTTTTGGAATTCCCAGCTGATTTCACAGCACCAGAGAGTTTTCCAGATTTGAAATTAGGTTGAATGTATCGCCAACTTTAGAGTCACTCCATTGAGTCGTTTCTGACTGGCTGTTCGTAAGATGAGACTCAAGAGGTTAGCATCCAGCCAAGATCGCTCTACCTGGACAGCTAGTTGTACACTGACTCGGATTTAGTGAGGCTACATAAACTCCCTAAGGGCCGTTTTCACTAGAAGACAAAGAGAGGGTAAAATTGGGCCTTATTGCGACTTGCAGGTGGTTTAGCTATATGATCCGTGAATCATCTTCGAATCAGCCTTCTACATCGAGAATGTCAACCTGAGGACGTCTAGTAGACAAGCTGAAAACCTGGAACTCAGATTTCAAGGGGTTGACGTCCATATTGTTATCCCTCACCCACTCCTTCAGGGTTTGCAGCGCTCCATTCAGACAAGTCTCAACAGCACTTAGGTTGCTACTGGAGGCCCAGAGAACGAGGTCATCTGCGTACAGCAGAGCTCTGACCCCCTGAATCGCTTCGAGACGATCCGAAGAGAACTGGCTGCTGTCAAGTTCTATGACCGTCTGAAGAGCCTTAATGTGGATTACTGGGACACCCAGGAAACGTCCACCCAGCGCTTAAGTACCCAGCAGCCAATGAGTGCCAAGGTGCAAGACATAATCGAGCAGTATGGAATTGATCGAGGACCCAGGCAGCAGTTGCCACAACGAAAGCCCCCATGTAAACATGTAGCTTCCTTCGAGCTGGAGCTTACTGAGAAGGTAAAAAGGGCGAAACCTCAGCCGGAATACTCAGGAGTCTAGCGCAGGAAACCATTGCCCTTAGGTACCCTGGAAGTGACTGGCTACACGTGTTCACGGATGGTTCAGCCTGTGAAGCCAACAGGAATGCGGGGGCTGGGGCGTACTGTAGCCTCTTCGAGATTTCAGCTCCTGTGGGTTCCCTTGCGACGAGCTTTGATGGTGAGATTAGGGCGGTCTGCCTGGCATTGAGGAAGCTGGAGGAGAACTTCTTGCCTCGCGTTGTTCTCCTCATTGATTCGCAGGCTGCCATTCTCTCCATTGCGTCCAGGTCACCCACTGATCATGATGGAGTCGAGGAGGCGCGATCCCGTATTGATGGACTGATGGAAAAGGGCAGTAAAATTGTTCTTCAGTGGATTCCGAGCCACTGCCAGCTGAATGGGAATGATCGTGCAGATGCACTGGCGAAGCAGGGCTCAAATGCACCACAGCCAGATGTTCCTGTACCATTCAGCTCGGCAAGACGCATTATCAGGGGTTGTCTGGGGAGGGAGGTCAGAAAAAGGTGGACCGAGCAAGCTGAAGGCAAGCTATGGCGACCGCTGCTGGATTCACCACTCCCTTCCAATCTCCCACGCGACGAATTCGTGGCTTCCTTCTGCATGGCAACTGGACATGACTACCTGCAAAAACACCTCTTTAGGATTGGAGTTGTCGACTCACCCATCTGCCCCCTCTGCCAACTGGGTGAAGAGATGGACATGGACCATATCCGAGAATGTCCCGCCTTGACTGATGTCAGGTCATCTGACACAAACAACGACCGCCAGATGATGGCAAAACTATACTGGGCCGCTAGAAGCCACATGACCTAGCTGTCAAAAGCTTTACTGGCGTAATTTAAAAAAAAAAAAAAAAAAAAAAACATCGAGAAGGACCTGGTTGTGCTGCGTCGGGCAGAGAGCAGGCTGGAACTCACCAAGGAGGTGAGCAAGGGACAGACATCCCCCTCTGAGCTGAGAATGACAGCTCTAGAGACACTGAATGAGAGGTACCCTACCCCCCTCTGGCTGCGAGTATACACCGATGGCTCCGCAAAAGATGCAACGAGAAATGCAGGGGCCTCTATTTTCCTCCGCATTCCAGGTGAAAGCACCAGTTGGGGCTGTCGCCACCAACTTTGAAGCTGAAGTCAAGGCAATACAGTTGGCATTGGAGGAGTGTCTTCGACTGGAGCGAGTACCGGACACAGTCATCCTGGTTGACTCACAGGCAGCAATACATGCAATAACAGGGAAAGGACAGGCCAGTGACAGCCTGTCTGTCCGTGAGTGCAGGAGGCTGGGGGATGAAATCCTGAATAAAGGGAACCAGCTGATTATCCAGTGGGTGCCATCTCACTGTGGCCTGTTTGGAAATGAGATGGCTGACCGGTTGTCAAAGGAAGGCTCAGAGATGCCCCAACCAAATATCCTGGTGACGCTGTATGCTGCTCGACGAGAAGCTGAAAAGAAAATAATGGGATCTATGGCCACAGAACAAGCCGAGCGCGCCAGGGGGAAAAAAATGGGAAGCCCTGGCAAATGAAAACGGACGAATACCAGCTAATCTCCCTAGGAAAGTTGGAGTCGCATGCTTCCGCTCCTTGACTGGCCATGATTTCCTCCAGAAGCATCTGCACCGAATAGGCGTGAAGCAGTCACCGGACTGCGAATTGTGCGGGACAGGTGAGATGGACGGAGACCACCTTGAGAGCTGTGAAGCCCTGCAGGACGTCAGAGCTGCACAGACAGAGGAAAACCACTACCACCGAACCGCTAATTTGTACTGGGCTGCCAGAGGTCGGATGGCCGAAGATGCCGCACCGACACGGCGTAATTAAAAAAAAAAAATCTTCGAATCAAGAGCTGTCATCGTACTGAAAACGGATTACCTTCAGTTAATCCACGGACGAAACGGTCAGAATCTTGATTTCAATCTTGGCTCCGAGGTTCATCTACGCTCGTGAAACCGGCCCTAATAGCAGTGGGAGCGTGAGAGGCAGGTAGACTCACATTTTCTGGATTCCTTAGGGTACGTTCAGAACGCGGAGAGAAGAGAGACCCACTTGAGGCACCAAATGGTGAAATTCCCCATATTTCGTGAGTTTTTCTAGAATCTTCTGTAGTTTAAATTTTTGATAATAACAATGGGGTATTTCGGTGGGTCGGAAATTCAGGTTTTTGACCTCAAATTTGGATTCAGCACCTTTGAAAACCTATATAGAACAACTTTAAGCCCAATGATACTATAACATGTGGTAGAAAAATTAATTAAAGAGATCACACGTTTGAAAAAGGCGGGCCGCTATAAATGCACACACACTAGGCAAGGACTACGCCGCGCGCCTGTGTGAGTAATATTTTGTAGTATCCAAGACGTCCTCCAAGGGTTTCTGTGCATGGATGCTTTTTTCAAAGACAGTTGGCTAGCTACGTCACACCATTCAAATCTTCAACTTTCCTTAGCTTCTCTGATTTTTTAAAAACATTTTCTCGACGAACAGACCAGATTACCGTTATTCCTGAGCCTTACTCTTTTGAAAAAAAAATAAAATAAAATAAAAAAATTGACTGAAATACCCCATTTGGCTGCCATCGACATCTCATCATTAGAATCACCTTGTGAATGTTGACACAGCCACATGACAGCCTCTCTCCAGACCTCTTCACCGACTACTTAGTTCTGAACGGACTAGCTAGGATGGAGAAAGACTCCTCATCCTTCCTCCGCATTCTGAACGTACCCTTACGGAATGTAAAAAAAAAGAAAAAAAAAATCAACTCTTATTGGCAGTCGTAGTTTCGTAGTTCAATCAAAGGAGAGAAGGGCTGGCAAAGCCCCTGGGGTACTGACTTTCTATCCATCGGTGTTGGCGACCCCCCCCCCCCCCCCCCCATTAATACTGACCTACTCCCAGGTTGATAGTTAGAGAAGTGCTAACATAACATCAAACGCCCTTCCAGATTAATTATTAATTATCATCAATGAACTTCACTAAATCGTTATGTCATCGAAGAACCATCATAGATATAATTACGAGTTCTCTTATTGAGACTCAACTAAGTAAACGCGTCGAAAACTTCAGCCTACGTTTCAATTACACAATGCGGAGTTGATATTCAATTAAAGTATTGATTGCACTATAGAATCTAGAACATGACTATTCTTCGGTACGACTATGACTCTATCATCTAACGATGGACTAAAACTTACAACAATAAATTGCCCAAAACATTGGAGTCCAGTGATGTTTGAACGCGCATTTCCTTAATCCTTGGCACTTCACTAAATTTATACAAAAAACAAATAAATAACTTACAAACTAGACAGCGTTGTGACGTAAAAAGGGGGGAAATTGTACTTGGCACTGGTGACGGCTTTGTTGAAGGTTCACCAGGTAAGGAGGGTTTGTTGAACGTCATTACATTCCATGGTTCAATCAGAACAGCAGCACCAGACTGGAGGTGATAAGCGGCTCGCAGAACATAACAGACCTCACCTCGGAGCAGTTTGGACTCACTCGGAACCTGACCAGCCGTCATCAGAAGACGTCGACCCGGAAGAACTGCAACAGAAACGTCAGCACGTCAAATTACTGTGTTTACAACTGGACGGTGTTATGCACAAACTGGCCAAGCGCCGAAATGTCGAAAATTGAATTTTTATTATTATTTTTTATTTGGTATGAATTATTTATACAGCCATTAATGATTTTCATACAATCGAATACGATTGCTTCACAAAATTAAAATTTCATTTTCGAACAAAATTGTGAAATAACTAAAAGTATTGTCCACTTCATTCATTTGAGTTTTTGGCAACCACTAACAGGCCCATGGAACCTCTTCACAAAGCTCAGAGTTCGCGGGTGACGATGGATTTGCCTCCCGACAACAGCGGGCGACGATGAAAGGGTTCCCGCAGACAGTCACCCGTTCCTAGAGGCCTCCCAGCACAAGCCCCCCCCCCCCCCCCGTCCAAAGTTAACAGGCCTCCTCCTTCAACTGGGTAGCACCCTTGGTTGCTCGCGCTAGTCTCCTCCTAATGGGGCCCATCAGATTTTGGCACCAAAAACTTTCTATAATATAGAAGTTCTATAATATTCAAGTTTACAAATATATTATATTTGTAAACGTTCTATATATTTTGGCACCGAAAACTTTCTTATATTTGTAAACTTTTCTGGGCTCACAAAATATGTATGTCGGCTAGCCAATTGATGGCCTCGTACGTTATTCAAAATGAAGCGGGAAATGGGGTATTTCGGTGGGTCGGAAATTCAGGTTTTTGACCTCAAATTTGGATTCAGCACCCTTGAAAACCTATATACTCCAACTTTAAGCCCAATGATACTATAACATGAGGCAGAAAAATTAATTAAAGAGACGACGAACAGACCCGATTACCGTTATTCCCGAGCCTTACTCTTTTGGAAAAAAAAATTAAAAAAATTGACTGAAATACCCCATTGACATTGATGAGGAACAAGTTGCCGCGTTGATAGCTAGAGTCGCATGCAAGGAACAACTCCAATGACAGCACAAAATACCTGTCTGGGCTGTCTACACTTGAAGGCGAAGAAGACGAAGGCGGGAAGCCCACTCCTCACTCTACTCAGATCAGCCGCCTTGTTTGGATCGGATGTTATAACTTTACCTCCTTGATTGAATGGCATGGACTCAAAGTAGTAGCTTTCCACGCGTCAATTTGTCGAATTAACATTAGTTTGGTTAATACCGTCAATGTCATATGTTTTTGTGTAGCTGTCAAGAAGTGTCATTATAAAGAGAAGTCCCATCTGTCTTCGGTCTTGTTCTTTATCCACAGTTCTACCACGCTCACAGAACATCCAGGGTAGCCTCCTTTTTAATTTGACACGTACATTCCAATATCAGATGTTCCAAATTTCCTTTGGGATGTCCACATCTTTCACATGACCTGCTCACAATCGAGCGATGGTTCTTCAAAAACCCTTTGAAACGACTTCCCTATGAAACCATGGTCGTACTGGTAGCACCGGTTGAATCAGTTTATAAAATTTGCCTTTTGGGGCAACGAAGAGATTTCTCTGCCAAATTGATTGCTGATGCTGTCTCATTTGCTGAAAAAACTCTTGCATCTCTACATTGATTTCCATAATTTGGAAACGGAAATAATTTGCGAACAGTTGGTCCTACAGAGCTCTAGGTTGTCTCTTTCGATTCTAAAAATTCAAAAATATTTTAAATTGAAGAAAAAATAATACCTTAATATTAAACGTTTTTGAGCTAGTGTTTTCAAAATTTCAACCCTTAGAAGTGATTGACCAAAAGCTTCACGGCCCAACTTAACCCCAAATTATGCCAAATTTCATCAAAATCGGTCCATGGGAACTAAGGAAAGAGCCGCATACGGCTTTTTCTTGGTCGATTCCCGAAGGTTCGTTATTGAAAATAATAAACCAATAACACACAGGGAAGGAATGAAAGCATTCCGAATACTCACCGAAACATCCTCGGAGGAAGTTGCAGCTGGCCGTGCTCATCGATGGTGGGAAGAGTGAAAACCAGCTTGTCCGTTGGTCGCAGTCTCTTCATTGTCCTGTTAGACAGCTTCCAGACGAGCCGCTGCTTGTTGGGGAGCTTCAGCTGAGCGTGGTACCAGTTCAGCGCGCTCACAACCACTGAATGGCAGCCGTAGAACTTGAGTTCCGATATCTATGAAGGAAAATCTTGATATTAGTAACTACAAAGACATATCAGGAACTTCGTACGCCAAAATGTAAAAATCGTAATTCTTTATAGGTATCTTGGAGGAACCGGACAAGTCAGACAAGTCTTTGGGAACGGGAAAAAAGTAGTTTTGGATGATAACCCCCGTCTTCCCAGTCAACTAGTCGAATTCCAGTCCCTGAAACAACTGTATTTGTTTGCCCTAGGGATGACAGAACCGACAAAAAAACCGAATACAAGCTCAAAAACTGAACAGAAGCTGACAACTGACGAGAATTCTACTAACAACAAGACGGTGGTCCAAATGTGTCCACCATATTGGAGGCTCACTGATAGCAGGCGCGCATGCGCATTCCGATCAAAATGTCTATACCTAGAAACGTAAACCAACAAATTTTGAGGGGGTAAAAATTGTTTTTTCTTGGTCGATTCCAAAGGATCATAATTGAAAATAATAAACCAAAATTGGTTTGGCTCACTTATGCCCACTTTCACCAAACATTCGAAACGAGTTTGAACCAAGAGATAATAATATCGACGTTTAGCAACAAACGTCTTCCACCAGAGCGATTTACGAGTTTAAACTCCATCTCGAGGGGTTCGAGTTTAAACGGTCGAAAGTCGGCCGAATAAACTCGGTATGCTCGTTTAACTACAAATTCAATATGGCCGCGCAGTGAACATTTTGCTTCCTCACTACCGAAGGTAGGGAAGCTTTGTATTCGTGAAAGAAGTGAAAAAAAAAATGTCCTCCAAAATCAAAATTTCCACTTGCTTTTTGCGTTTTAGAGCTTCCCGAACAATTTTGGTTCCGTGTCTGTCTGTCAGTCTGTCTGTGGTCAATCCTTGTCCCGGGCAAAACTATACTAACCTATGGTCCGATTTTGATGAAATTTTCAGGGATTGTGCGGGTTAGGTCCTAGACGGTCCCCTATCAATTTCAGCACCTTCGGACCAATAGGAGCGAGTGCGCATGCACAAACGTGAATTTCCTGGAACCTCGGTTTCTAATGAACCAATTTTGCTCAAATTTGGAGGTTAGTTAGGGACTAACTTCTAAGAGACACCCTATAAGTTTCAATCAAATTGGTCAAGCAATAGCCGCTGAGCATGCGCGAACTTTAAATTTATTGTTACAACCAAAACTCCGCAACTATTCAACCAATTTCGATGAAATTTTCAGGGATTGTGTGGGTTAGGTCCTAGACGGTGGACCGCTAAATAAAGAATCATAATTTTTTCGCCAACTGATTCTGTACGTCCATGTTACAATGAGTGAGGAAGCTATACTGCCCACCCAACTTGGCAGACGTTTTTTATTATTGTGAGATTTTGTGTGTGTTCTCGGAAGTGTTATGTGTTTGGAAATGGATATGCCATTATAAATAATTTATGACTCGTCTGACGATGATGACGACGACGTCCCCAGGATACGTCCGAGGAGAATCCTTCAACGTGTTCCACACTTCCAAGCCCACGGTCATCAAAGTCCTAAATTTGATTGATACTCGGCTAGAGTTCCCGACTAAATACCTCGTAAACCGGGAATAGGTTGAACAGAAGAAAGGTCGTCACGACGAACTCGTATCACTGAACATCACTGATAAAGGCGAGAATCTACTGATAGCAAGCGTGGGAGTGGTTGCTGTTCAACGCTTCTATTGCCCCAAATGCGTCATTATGTCCAACTTTCGTTCATTTCACTTGACATTTCAAGGTTAGCTAAGCTCGATTATCTCAATCGCCATTTAACCCATTCAGTGCGGGTGTGGTAATATTACTACAGCTGGGGTTTCGCGCCGTGCGGGTGTGGTAATATTACGCTGCTCTCTTTAGACCCTGAACCCTTATCATCGCTCTGTAGAGGGGGGTACCGCGTTTCTTTGTCCCGTACGGTGGTTTTTACCTTCAGTATGAATCATGCAGCAGTTCTGAACACTTCGTTGGCGGATAGCGTGTTTTTGAGCCAGGAAAGTGGAGTCCAATCCAGGTGAGCCCGTTTTCACTATTTTGACATATTTTTCTTGATATTTTGTCCTTCTTCTAACCTTGGTACAGCATGAATGTCATACTAATATTGAACTTCAATTCAAGGCGAATGAAAAGTACAGGCTAGGTAATATTGTGTAAAATATTTTGAGTGCGCCTTCCAGTTTTCAGACAATCCTGAACACAGTATTGCGGGATTGTCGTCTATAAGATAATACGGCGCTATCTATGCGTAACTCGAGTCAGATTCATCAAAATAATATAGTGATAGCTAAAAGTAGTAATTATTTTTCCTGCTTTTACAGATACACAACCGTCTACTTCGGGCACTACTCGAGGTACAAGAGACACCACAAGTAGGATTTTGAGTTTAGTGAATTTTTCAAAAATCTGCAAATCTGTTTTAGCAGCAAATGAGTTCAGTTTTGTATCATTGTTCGTACGTGTAGTAATTAGTTTTCCCTTTTTTCCCGCTTCTACTTTCAGTATTTAGTATATTTCATTTCATCTATGTCAATTTTTCATTTTATCTAAGTCAATTTTATCTATTGCAATAAAAATTGTAAGTAATGCTGATGTGCAATAATGTGTACAATGTTTACCATTTTGTGGTGTATTATATTCATCATTACAGAAATAAATAATATATGGTATGAAGTGTCCAACTGCGTTCGTGTACTCACGTGCGCCAAAAATGGTTCAAATGAACTGATATTGACTGTTTTTATCCATAACCACCATTATAACAATTTTTAAAAAGTGCTATGCGACGTGTCACAAAAACTCAACTTCAGGATGGGAGGTTGTTCCTCCTTTTGAGACCCTCGCTGAATGGGTTAAATTTGATTCGGGTTGGTGAAAGACGCTCGCCATCTTGCCGGGTTTATTCCTTCAGATTAGAAATCAAGGCGTTTAGTTAAACGCGATTTGAACAACTTTTGGTGAAAGTGGGGAGATTTATGACATCAACACCACTATAATTTGTTTATATTTGTCTAATATTATTGACACAGTATCTTCTTGTCTCATATTATTGACTAATAGCAGTCCCAATATTAGTAACCCGACATCTCGTTTTATGGAAGTCGAGGTTTTTCACCTTCTGGCACCCTCGTGTAATTCCTCACGCCGACCTTGACATTCTAGTGTAGATCGGTCGTTGAAATTGTTTCGCTTTTTAATTAGTTGTCAGGCATTGTCTGCGTTTTATGACGCCGTTTCGTGTTAGGTAAAACTCAAGGACCACTCAGTAAAACAGATCATTCGAAGATAACTTAATGAGTATCTGGTTTTTACTGGATTTAGCTACAAATGCTCGTTCAATTGAGTGTTTTTAACGTGACAAACCAAACACGAGCAAAATGCAAGTTTCAAAAGTATGTTTCAGCTCTCGGAAAAACGTTTATTGTGGATATCGATTTTGGAGCTACTGAACTGAGTCTGAGTGTTTATAGGCAAATAGTCAACTAGAGATCATTAAAAGAGCAAAGAGAAGTAATTTTCCTCGTTCTTTAGTATCAAACTCCACCTTGTGCCACGAATCCAAAAGTTGATCTAATTCTGAATTAATTCGAACTAAATTTCTACGTGAAGTCAGGTCCTTCCTCATTCCTGGTTAGTCTAATCTCTTTCAAACCGGCGCTCAAAGTTTCGAAGTTGTACCTAAATTTGACATTTTCAAGGATTTCCGAAAGTCAATAGTGCATCTACCTAGGGAATTGAAAACTAATAGATTGGCGCTGGAAAAAAATCGAACAATAATTGTCAGAGAAAAAGGGGGAAACCCGTTTATTCACAGACCTCTGTCAGTGTTTTTCCCCCCTTTCCTCTAAAAAATTTCAAAAATCCCTGAAATTTTCAAATTCAGGCACAACTTTGAAACTTTGAGCGCCGATTCGTAAGAGATTAGACTAACGCGGAACGAGGAAGGAACGGCGTCTGACTGAGAAAAGGAGGGATTCTCTTTTCCGAAGAAGCGTGCCATTCGATCCTTGAATGAAAATAGTTCAGTCTGGAAAGAAAACACCTCTAAAATCCCAGCTGGAGAGTCAAGAGAGTGATGTCTAACACAATAATTTGGTAATTTATGATATGGAAGATAAAGAACAGAGATCCGAGTTATTGTTCTAAAAACTTATTTAAAAAAGTTATGGGATACCTTAGGAGGCAAATCAGCTGAATTCAGAAACCTGCCTTGGAACTACCGGGTCTCAGAAACTAAGGGGGTCTCAGTCGGTCGCCGTTCCTTCCTCGTCCCAGGTTAGTCTAATATCTTACGAACCAGAGCTTGGTCGCCCCTTCCCACCCCCCACCATCGTATGAAGGAGCAACATTGCCACCCCTTACCGCATAGCTGCTCAGTTTTCATCAAGTTTTTCCCATTTTTCTCAGGAAATAATCATCCAATTTCCACGTTTCTTGTATCATTCTTATTATATTAATAATATTTACACCCTTGCACTTGTTTAATTCGAAAAGTAAAAAGTAAGTTAAAAATGTGGGAAAAGTTCAAAAATGATTTGAATTTTTCAAGGATTTTTGAAATGCATTAGTGTATTTACCTAACAGCATTAATTATTGTAAAGATGCGACTCGAGAAGAATGACAGGACAGATGAAGATGAGATAAGCTCAAAGAATAAAATTTGAGCTTATTTAAAGATCAGGCTTTTTTGATTTTGAGCTTTTTTGGAGATTTGATTGATTTGATGAAGCTTGAGATAATGCGAAGCAGCTGATTGAAGGGAAAAGCGGGACAGGATTGACGAACTAATGCTGCTGGTGCGCTTTAAACGTTCGCGGCCCAACTCTCTACAGAACACCAAATTTTGTCGTTGAAAGCTTTTTACAAGTGAAGTACGGAGAATAATTTTCTCTGACGCTCACTTCCATTCGTCAGGGTTCGTTAACAACCGTAACAGCCGAATTTGGGAGAACCAGAATCCGAAGGTGATTCTACAACGAGAAATCCACCCACAGTGATGCACAGCTTGGTGCGGGTTCCATGCTGATGGGGTTATCGGTCCCTACTTTTTAAAGAATCAAAACGGAGATGCCATAACTGTGGAAGGTACAGGGAAATTATTTCTGAATAGTTTTGGCCCCAACCGGATGAAACTGGTGGATTCGAAGGATTTCGGTTCCACCAGGGTGGAGAAACTTGCCACATTTCCCACGAGACAACGGCGCTTTTGCGAGAAAAACTTCATCTCGCTTCGAGGGACTGAGGACTTGATTTTGTCTCGCGGGGGTTCATAAAGTCAAAGGTTTACGCAAACGGAAATGGAGAGTCATTGCGACCATCGATACGGAGACATTCTGACGGATGATCGAAAATTTCAAAGAGCGGTTGATTCAGTGAAAGGCAAGAGTGGGTGGAAATGAGCCCGAAGAGATTTTTCACTCTTAAATCGGAGTTCACGGGGAGCGTTTTTCAATAACAAGTTTTAAAATTGTCCAGAAATTGAGTTTTTTATTGCAGTTTAAATTTGGCAATAGTTTTCGAACATCTTGTATCAAGAATCCGAAAGTTGACTTAATTCCGAATTAATCAGAATTATTGGAATTCACTGTGAACCCTCCAACTAAGAACTAACTCCCCCAGCCGCACAGGAATCTGTCCTACAGTTATGGGGATCCAATAACATATTTAAATAATTATTTTGCACATTGTGAATAATATTCTTAAAATTGATTTCAAGTATGTAATATTAACCTGTTGTAAACATTTTTTGATTAATAAGTCTTTCTTTCGTTTTTGGTTTATTATTTTCAATAATGAACCTTTGGAATCGACCAAGAAAAAAAAAATTTAACACCCCCTCAAAATTTGATGGTTTACGTTTCAAGGTACGTAGAATCCAAAAATCAAATAAAAATTTGGCCGTTCGTCCGCCGTACGCGGCACTTTTGCCACTTAGCATTGACCGATTTTGATGAAATTAGGTATGTAGGCTCCATTTGGGGTCTAGTTGTGCCCCGAAGCTTTTGGTTGATGTAGGTCACTCCTAAGGGTTCCAAAATCAATTTTGAAATTTTGAAAACGCCGTAACTCAAAAAAATTTGATATAAAGGTTTTATTTTCCTTCAATTTAAGATTCTATAGAATTTTTAGAATTTTTTGAGACCACGCGGAGCTCTGTAGGACAAACCGTTCGCTCCCTACAAAAATTTAAGGGTTTATATTGAAATATATATATATATAAATCAAAACACGATTGTGAATCGCAAAAGAGGCCTAATCTCCGTTCAAATTAGAGCTGACCGAAATGCAATCGATGGTTGGTGATTTTGATTTTTTTTTTTA